>CM019178.2:1697408-1811206 GCA_009739505.2 Apolygus lucorum
CGAACAGTTAGTCTTACAGAGCTTTAGGTGGTCTCATTAAATTGTAAGCATTCAAATCTAATTGTAATTAGGGAAAACTCGGCCCTTCGGGCTTATCCTTACTGCTTAAAGCCTTTGGATATTTTTTTTGTTTTTGATTTATTATTCTCAATAATGAACCTTTGGAATAGATCAAAAAAGAACAATTTTTTAACACCCCCTCAAAATTTGTTGGTTTCACGTTTCATGGTACGTAGAACCCAAAAATCTAATACAAATTTGGCTGTCCATCAGCCGTACGCGGCACTTTCCCCACTTAGCATTGACTGATTTTGATGAAATTTGGTATGTAGGTTCCATTTGGGGTTTAGTTGTGCCCTGAAGATTTTGGTTGATGTTGGTCACTTCTAAGGGTTGAAAAATAAGGTTTGAAATTTCGAAAACGCCCCTAACTCAAAAAATGTTGATACAAAGCTAGGTACTGCTTTGTCCATCAATTTAAGATAGTATGGAATTTTTAGAATTTTTTGAGAACACGCAGAGCCCTGTAGGACAAACCGTTCGCTCCCTACGAGAATTTAAGGGTTGGACGTACGATAAATCAGAAACACGAGTGTGAATCGCAAAAGTGGCCTAATCTCCGTTCAAATTTTAGCTGACCGAAATTCGATCGATGTTTTTCTTCAAATTGGTTGGAAAAATAATAAACCTTTGTGTAATAATTTGCAGCGTTTTCATGAGAGGGAAATCCCCGTTTTTGGTTTATTATTTTCAATAATGAACCTTTGGAATCGACCAAGAAAAAAAAAATTCTAACACCCCCCTCAAAATTTGATGGTTTACGTTTCAAGGTACGTAGAATCCAAAAATCGAATAAAAATTTGGCAGTCCGTACGCCGTACGCGGCACTTTTGCCACTTAGCATTAACCGATTTTGATGAAATGTGGTATGTAGGCTCCATTTGGGTTTCTAGTTGTGCCCCGAAGATTTTGGTTGATGTAGGTCACTTCAAAGAGTTCAAAAATGAATTTTGAATTCATCAAAAAGCCCTACCTAACTCAAAAAATTTTGATATAAAGGTATTGTTTTTCCTTCAATTTTAGATTCTATAGAATTTTTAGAATTTTTTGAGACGACGCGGAGACCTGTAGGACAAATTGTTCTCTCCCTACGAGAATTTAAGGGTGGACGTACGATAAATCAGAAACACGAGTGTGAATCGCAAAAGAGGCCTAATATCCGTTCAAATTTTATCTGACCGAAATGCGATCGATGTTTCTCTTCATGTTGGATGGTTGTTGGCTTTGCAGATGAGTGATCTATATAGAAAAATAAAAAATTATAAACCATTGTGTAATAATTTGCAGCGTTTTTAGGCTATTTTTGAAATTTGGGGTTGTCCGAAATTTCTGGCTAACGAACTCATACAATGTATGATGTATATGTATATGTCATATACATATGATTTTTGGAAAAACTTCAGGGATCATTTTAGAATGTTCCAAAATGGATTTCAGTGAAAAATGTCTTTGAAAAAGTCCATTCTACAAATTTTGAGGCCATTGCAATAGCTTTTTTTAAATGAAAATTCGCTAAACGATTGTATAGCAATTTGGTTTCTTTTTTAGCTCGGTTCAAAGGAAAAAATTTAAATGATGAACCTTAGTATGAGTGGTTACCAATCTATTCATCGATTGCGATCATTGTTTGTTTCTATGAATAAGGGGCCACACAAATTGGTAGCAGGAAGCAGTGGTAGGCATCATTAAAATTTATTGGTGTGGGGAGCGGTGCCACCACTGTTTTCATAACATGCCTGTTTCAAATGCCAGGAAGACATGTGAGGTTCGCCCACAAGGGAAGAAAATTTCAATTGTAGCTCAGGAGTTCCAAGTTGAACGGACGAAGAATAAAGAGCGATCCCGGACCCATTTACATCCGCCCACTCGATTTCGCTACTTCCTCCCACTGAGATATGTCATAGAGTCGAGAGTCCAGGTATGAGCTGACGCCCGGGGGCCGTTACTGAGATATGTGCAGGAGGCCGGGCCACACACTGAGGTCCGCGGCAGGATATCGTGTACCTGCACTAATATGGTGCACGTTGCAGAGGTTCCTCGTAACTCTTCAAAATTCCATCAATCGTCGGAAAATAAAAACACGTTGGATTACACTCGTACCACCCGAAGGTCTTGGTTGTTGGAAGTCAGAGACATAACTAATCGATCTATATATCGAGGAAATAATTTTTCTATGAATTGACTGGATGAAACCTTTTCTAGACCAAACAAATATTTGCGTAATTTTTTTGAAAATTGGGCAACTATAATCGTAATAAAAAATTCGCAAACATTTTGAAAGATACCTAACGTTTCAGAGGCTCGCTGGTTGAAGAAATATGATAATGTCATTGAATGGAGAAGTCATCAAGAACAGATTGGTAGCTAGACATTCAGTTTATCATCATTTGCTTCTTGAACATCGCTTCCCATGAAGACTAAAATCACTAGAGAAACCAATCGTCTTTATGACGGTCACAACGAACCGCAATGTCTTCCGATAGATTTGGAGTCGTAGGGAAGGAGTTATCTAGGCCAGCAGAACATACATTGGAAATGAGAAAGATTCCAAGATAATCAAGAAAATCAAATTTTCAATTTTCTCCAAAATCCTAGTCAATTTGGTTCAAAAATTTAATTCCTATACGTTACCTAAAAAAGTGAGATTTATGATTATTATTATTATTAAATAATAATAAATTTTATTTTTATTTTATTTATTTATTTATTTATTTCTTGATTTTTGGTTACCAGCTTAAGTCACTTATATTTTGAATGGGTTTTTAGCAGAATATCAAAGATTATATCATGAGATTAGGTTACCTGAATATTAAGAGTAAAGAACTTCACATAGTTTTGTAAAATTAACTTGTTAGACTAACAAATATAAATGTATTTAGTTTTAGTGCAAAATTGTAATTGTTTTAGAGTTGAAAACTACCTGGCACTTCTGGTACAAGTCTCCTTCTGATGCAGTCGCAAATTTGAGACCTGCAAGAGCAAAACCTGGCTTGTGGTGATGATTTCAGCTTTATTCAAATAAATTGAATATTATTTTGTTTCAAATTATTCATTTAATGATAACAATATATACCCACGAATATCAATTGTTCAAAAGTTAAATCATAACTGTGTTGGTTTACGTTGCAAGGTACGGAGAATCCGAAAATCCAATGAACATTTTCCATCCATCCGCCGTACGCGGCATTTTCCTTTGTTACCATGGACTAGGTATGAAATTTATACCAGATGAAGCCCATATTAAATATTATTTAATATGGGCTTCATTTGGGGTCTAGTAATGCTCTCATGCCTTTGGTTGATGTCAGTCACTTCTTACAATTACAAAATAAGGGCGATCAATCTCAAAACGCTTTAGCTCGAAAACTTTCAGTGTAAACGTATTTTTTTTCGTCAATTTAAAAATGTATTGAATTTTTAGAATCGAATGAGATCACCCATAACTCTGTAGGACCAACCATTTGCTCTTTAAGAGGGGTTGAACATACGAATCAGAAACACATGTGTGAATCGCGAAAGAGAAAGTCAGATTTTTGCGATCGATGCACGGTTCTTCGAGTTTTCTCTGTTTGCGGTCGTTAGTCTCTATTTAGGTAGCAAGTCTTTATTTCTTCAAATTGCGTGAGGAGAGTTTATTTCTTCAAAATAAATGGTTGGTAGTGACGATGGCCAAATTTGTCTCACTGTGTAGTGACGTATTTGTTTTTTCCCCTTGACGAAATACTGATCTGCTCTCTGGCGGTTAAAAAGTCAATGTTATAGGGGTAGGTTCCCCTACCCTCTTCAAGGGTTGAGCTTGAAACCAATATCAAACTCAAAATTGAGAAAAATTGACACGTTACTGTATCGCACGACGAGTGCGAAATGTGCGCAATTTTTCGAAGAAGCAAAAAATCTATCGGAATTGTTCAACCATCACCATCAGGAAATAATACATTATTGTTAGTGTGGTTGAATAACAGTAATCATTGAATGTGAATAAAGATTCACGATTGCCATAAAAATGAAAATAGTTACATTTCAACAATTATAACAAAACCTCTGTTAAACAATTACGCTTTGTTAGTTGGTGGAAGTCATCTCCAATCAATTTTGAGTAGTAACTGAGCTTAGTAGGTATCCTATGCTTCATAATATGACGTCGTGTTATCGATGTACTGACATACCCTATCAATCACGAACAAACCGCTGAATCATCCCTAGACGATGGGCTACACTCACGTTATTAGAATCAAGGTGAATGGATAAGACAGTTTATAACAGTCTGTGTGGAACCTCATTACCTTAGACAGATTTATTCCGTTATGATGTTTTCAATTCGAATAACTTGAACGATTCATTTCCACCTAGACTCCAAATATTGACAGAGAAAACTCTGTGATAAATAGGTGTCATTTATTCAGTTGCAAATGGCACAATTTTTAAGGTACACTACGGTCATATACCAGGAGAACCTCGTAAGTCCAAAATGGTCAACTTTTCAGGAGACATGAAAAACATTATAGAATGACCCGAGAAATCAACTATCATGACATGATAGTTCTCAAATTGTGACCCAGTATTGATCGATTGAAGGACTCAATAACTTCATCAGCATGAATAGAGAGAATTACTTATATGAGGCCGATTTTAAGACATACGAGTTTTCCTCATACCTAACAGCGGACTTACAAGGTATTCTTCCAAGGGCTCTGCAGGACTAATGGAGTTGAAACTAAAAACTGCTCCGTCAAATTTATTGCTTTCGAGTCTACCAAGGTAGCGGAAGCTTTGTTTTTATTCACTTTTCAAGGTTGAATTTTCTCCAGAATCAAAATTTCCACTCGCGTTTGACATTTCAGACATTCCTGAAAAATTCTGGTTCCGTGTCTGTCTGTCTGTGTGTCTGTAATGAAATCCTTGTAACCGGCATAACTATACGAAGTTATTGTTCGATTTCGAAATTTTAAGGGATTGTGCTGGTTGGTGTGTAGACGGTCTCCTATGAAAATCATTACCCCAGGACTGATAGTAGCCACTGCGCATGCGCAAACATAGCCATAACTTGCTTTGTAATAGCACTTGAATTTTTCATCCAAATTTGATGAAATTCTCTTGGATTTTTCAAATTTGGTTCAGATGGTTCCCAATGAAAATCAAGCCCTTAAAGTTGGCAATAGCCTCTGCGCATACGCAAACGTAAAATCCTTGTAACAGCACTTACATTTTTCATCCGAATTTGATGAAATTCTCTAGGATTGTTCAGATTGGCGTGTAGATGGTCCCCAATGAAAATCATATCCTCCAAACTAATAGTAGTTGCTGCGCATGGGCAAAGGTGAATTCCTTGTAACAGCCATAACTTCAACGTTTTTCATCCGATTTCGACGAAATCTCTCATGATTGTTCAGGTTAGCTTGCAGATGGTCTGCTATGAGGATAGTGGAAGATACTTGGAAATTGATGTTTTGAGATTAACTACTATGCATCAGGATCATCTATACAATCGGGTTATGGATACCAGGAAGCTATGTGCCACAACCACTTCGCATACTTTTCAAAATTATTTTTTAACAATTGTTTTACTAAATGTTTCAATCTTTATTAGTATTCCGGGGACCAAAACTTGGTTGACCCTTCAAAGTGATCACATACCTCGCTACCACTGTACAATTTTTTGAAAGCAAGGAAGCAAAAACATTTAAAGTTGAAGCAATTCTATGTAATGAGAACTAGGGGAAAAGTCTCTAAGTAAGTGCATGTTATCAAGTTACCAGCTAGAGAACTCCAGTTTCAAATGACGACTACAGTCAGAGCAGTAACTCTCAATTCAGATTGTATCAATCACTGTCTACTTAATTCACAAACGTATTTTCATCAGTCATATACCAGAATAATAGCATCGGGTGTACTAATAATAACAGTGGAGGGTAAGGAAAATATTTATAATAAAAGATCTCAGAAAGACATTTTTAAACAACAAAATTGTACAGATCTTCATGCGACTGGTTATTCTCATGAGACAAAAAGAAAAGGTCTGCTGATTGTAGGAATTCATGATCATTCTGGAGGTCCAATAGTCTTCGTTCACCTCCCACAAATAATATGAGAAGTATGCGTGTGTAAAGCTTGTAAGTCTGCCACATTTTCCAATGCGAAAAAGAGAGTGGAATGGAATTCCTTGTAAATCTGTTCCTATGCGTTTTTCTCGTTCCTTCAACCAAAATCCACGTTACTAGGCTCCTATAGATTCGATAAAACACTCGATATAAATTTAATAAAAATACATAACTAGTTAACAATGGACAATACTTACTTTTTGCGAATCCAGCGGGGAGCAACACCTTCCTCACTGGTGGAACACAGACTTACAGGGTCTTCGTACAAATCTGCAAGGAATTGTGATTTATAGGGTTTTATCCCAGCCGATTGGAGGGGAAACGGTTTGGTTTACACACAGGAGATTTTACGAGGGATTGCAGACACATTCCCTCTGTCAGAGTATAAATATCCTTAATAGACTTACGAGGTTTTCGAGGTATATGAGCGAAATATTGGCTCCTCTACTGTGTGATTTTAAAAAATATTGAAGTTCAGCTTTGAGGCTGAATGGCTTAATCACATCGAGGCATCGTTCGAAGATTCCGGAACAATGAGCTAAGAACGGTTGCCAATGCACCATGGTACAGGTTGGTACTTTGAAACTAACGTTTACATCAAGAGCTTTGAATCGAAACAATAAACGACGCTATGAAGCGACAATCTGTGGGACACCTACATCGGCTGAGATGTCACATCAACGAGGAAGCAGTCTTGGTGAAAATGAAACGAACCAAACCACTTGGTCTAGCTTACTAAACAGTGAAGTAAAAATTCTCCATAATTAACAACAGTGATGCATGTTAGTTTTGAATAATTAATCCGTGTTTTCGAAACAGTATTATCAATAAATTAAAGCTTGGTGCAATAAAGAATTAGAAAAAAAATCAGAGTTGAGGTTTTCTCAAGAAGCAAGGTTTTCCGGCAGCAGTCAGTACTGCAGCAGTACTGGAGCAGCTCTAGGTTGGTTCAGCTGTCTTACAAATTTCACTAAACGCTATGCTGGAAGCTATAAATTGGATTCCAACTAAGGGCGTAAATTCCAATCGGCAGAGGAGATATTTTCGGTGGAGACTCCTAAAAAACAGGTGATGTGACATATTCCCTTAATGACCGCTAGCGCTAGATGTCATCCACTCGGCCGCTGGCCTTCTCAGTTCAACGAATGAATTATAAATTACTCGGGTTCGCCCGCGGTAGGTCCTGGCCACTACTTTATGGAACATAACTTATCGGTCGGCCAACTACCTACGCCACGCCTCGGAAATTTATATTTACATAGGGACCCCGAAGGAGCACCTTTATGCTTTTGTTTCTTTTTTCTGTGGTGGCCGAAGCTGCGTCCAGTCGTTCTGACCTCATCACATTGCGTTCTGGCAGTATTACCACCGCAGGGCTCTGAGTCTGGACTTCCGGTGAAGACAGTTAGTTGAGGCCACTACGTTATTACAACTAGTTCATAAAGTTCATCGATTGTACCAGAATTTCCCGTATTTTGAATCATGATGTAGTAGGTTGATTGGAGGAATTATGACCAAGCTTCCTTCGTTTTCCTGTTTACTGGTCCACTCCGCTTCTGGTTTTACAGCATCTTTAGGACTCTTGTAATGGTTTGGTGATAAGAATTTTTCCCCATTTCCGGTCCGGTCCAAAGGGTGCCCTAGAGGGGTGTTGATACAGCCTTACCAGGACTGTGGAACCGAGTATCAACTGGTAACGGTTCCATGCAGTGATAAAAACTCAGCCCTTACCGGTCCAGTTTCACAGAGCGATAAGAATCATGGTATGGCTCTGGACTGGGAAGGGATTTGGACCAGTGAGCATGGATATTGTCTTCAGTTTGGTTCCATGTAGCTGGAAGTGCCCTTGCCGTAACCATGGACTAAGAAGATATAGTAACATGGATGGCAATGGACCAGCTTATGCCAATGACCTTCCTTTATTGGGGCGAAGTCTTGATGCCCTGCAGGAGGCTTTTGGTGTTTTGCATAAGGGGGAAAACCAATGGGTCTGCGAATAAATGAAAGCAAAACTAAATACCTTGAGATATCTCCCCCGAGCCGTACCAGCTGGTGCCCAGAGGTGTGACGTTTGGTTCTTATAAGTTTGATGAAGTCAGGTCCTTCACCTATATGGGGAGCTTGGTCACGAATAGAAACTAAGTACAGGATGAGATATGCTCACGAATAATGGCAGGCAGCCGAGCATTTTATGCCATCACAAAGCTCTTCAAGAGGCGTGTGATCTCCATATCAACGAATATGAGGCTATATAGATCCCTAGTACGGCCTGTGGTTTGTTATGGATCTGAGGCTTTGACCATGCGGGCTGAGGATGAGGCTAGACTGCGGATATTTGAGAGAAGGATTATAAGACGGATCTATGGAGCAATCAGAGAGGGCCAAGAGTGGAGAGCAAAACAGAATGCAGAAATTGATGAATTATTAAAATATGAAGACATAGTCCGATTCATCAAAGCTGGGCGCATCCAATGGCTGGGACATGTCGACCGCATGCCAGTGGAGGCCTGCCCGAAAATAATGCTGCGAGCTAGGACGGAAACTAGAAGACGAAGAGGTCGTCTTCTGAGTCGCTGGCTTGATGATGTCATGAGGGACCTTCGGGTGGTGGGATTGTGGAGGTGTCAGGCGGGTGACTGTACCTGGTGGCGGAAGGGAGTTCGGGAAGCCAAGGGCCACATCGGCCTGTATTGCTATGTAGTTAGTTAGGATGGCGCTGGACCGGGAAGGGATCTTCTGGACTGGTTAGCATGGAAGTTGTCTCCAGTTTTTTTTCTCTTATATATTATGTTCTTAAACTGCAACGAAAAAATATTCTTTCATTGAATTGTTTGTTCAATATCGTTGTTAATTGTCTGTTTTGTTACACTTGTTCGAATTCCTTCCTTTTTTATTGAAGTTGAAATCATAAGTATGGAAGAAGGTGAATAGGGATTTGACCGCCGTCTTCTATCATGTCATGAGAGTGGAATTGGGGGTGTAGGGTGGGATTTGACCGCCCTCGGTTGGGAGTACTGGTAATGGAACTGTACCGGTAATTTCGAGCGGTTACATATTTGTCACTGTAACCATTGGGACCGTTCCAGGGAAATACCTGGACCGACACACCCCTAGCGTGCCCTGCCAAACCAGCTTAATTGGTTTTCTTCCATTTAAAAATTATGGGAAAAACATCGAATAATCAAAATTAGCCCACAAAATCAAAAATAAATAGAAGTTGAGTAATGAAAATAAAAATTCAATAGTAAAGTTGTTATACAACCAAAATAGGATAAATATCATTGTTAGATATTGTGCTAAAATTTGAATTTCTATCACCTACTGAAGTGTATGTTTTAGAGAAGAAAATTATCAATCCAGCCCAAAACCGTAAATGATAATTTATAGGGTTGAGAACAAGGATTCTATTTAATTCGACTCAAAAGCATATTTGGTAGATAAGAGAAGTAAGAAGAGATGGGAGATGGGAAGAAGGAAACGAGCCGAAGCTGGGTAACTTCCAGGAGGGTAAGGAAAGTAAGAAAAACCCACAAAGTATCTAGAAGAGACGAGACAAGGGTCCTTATTGAATGAGTTGAGTCGAAAGTATGAGAGAAAACGCTGCAAATCATTGCTCAAAGGTTTATTATTTTCTGTATAGATCACCCTTCTGTATAGATCACTGGTTCTCCATCAATAGCACCTACCACCATCTGTATTCTCCCTTGACCTTCCCTCTCAAATTTCAGCTTCCTGCGTTCAATAGGATTGAAAATGGCTTCGGAGCTCACTCAGCTGATCAGTGATCTGAGGAGTGAAGAAGATCTCCTCGAATGCTGGAGACGCCTGGAAGAGCACTTTCATTCAATAGGATTGAAAATGGCTTCGGAGATTTTTTACCTACCAACTTTTTTTTACCTACCAGCTAGGTACTACCTACCACACCATACTGGCTTCACACCTTCACAATCAAGTTTATTAGAAAGAACTAAACGCTTCACACTCGATTGGAAAAATAGAAAGCTTCATATTGAAATTTGATTACTGGTTGCGCAGAAGGCAAAACTGTATACAAATCGAAGAAATGAACAGCGATCGCATTTTAGTCCGATAAAATTTGAACGGAGATTAGACCTTTTTTGCGATTCACACTCATGATTCTGTTTTATCGAAGGAAAACCTTCAAGTACTCGTGGGGACCGAACGGTTTGTCCTACAGAGCTCCGGGTGGTCTCAAAAATTTTTTAAAATTCAATACTATTTAAAATTGGTGAAAACACGATACCTTTATTTCGAGAGTTTTCGAGCTAGGGCACTCTTGAAAATTTCAACCCTTAATTTTCACCCCTTAGAAGTGACCTACATCAACCAAAAGCTTCGCGGCACAACTAGACCCCAAATGGAGCCCATATCGATGGCATCACATGATAACCTCGTATCTCATCCACCTGTAATTCAATTTTTAGCGATAAGAAACCATGGTTATCAGTGACACTCAGCCCTCTTGATCAAAACCGAGGTTATCATTTAGGGCGTTAGAAAGCAGAAAATGCAATTCCCCGCTAAAAATTGAATTACAGGTGGGTGGGATACGACGTTTTCATTTAGAGAATCCAAAAAGAACCATTTTGGCCGAAAATTGAGATACGAGGTTATCATATGATGCCATCGATATACCAAATTTGAACCAAATCGGTCCAGTGTTGCTAAGAAAAGTGCCGCGGACGGCGGACGGCGGACGGCGGACGGGGGACGGCGGACGGCGGACGGCGGACGGCGGACGGACATTGCAGATTTGGATTCTACGCACCTTGAAACGTAAAGTGACAAAGTTTGAGGGGGGGGGGTTATAAAAATTTTTTGCGATACGATCACATAGGCTTATTATTAGAAATAATAAACCAAAATACATAAGGGCTGATTTTGGAGCCGAGTATTTATAGGGGTGAATGTCACATGACCATTATTTCCCTCTCTTTACCTGAGCTGCCTCCAGAATCATCCTCTCCTCTGAATTTGGAAAGTCTACATCATAGAATGACGAGACCATATTGATTTGTATCAGTACTATGAACTTGAGAGAGAGATATCACTTTATATGAACCAAGGTTAATTTCAGGCTTCTTTTATGACTAAGGTTAGGAGATTATTAAACGGTACTTGTCCAGCTACTTCAAGATCATAGTCATAGTCAAAACTCTAGGCTTCAAACTTCTATTTCTGCCTTCCTCAAAAAAGATAAACGCTCCGAAGGAATCAAAACTAATCCGCTACTACATCTTCAATTCGAAATACAAGCTTCTTCTCATTCGGGATCCCTCAGACAGGCCCGGCCACCCTGTCTGCGATCCAAATAACTCTTCAAATCCCTCGTCAAGATATAACCAAGCAGACGTAAGTCTCTTGGTTATGTTGCGGTCTTGTCACTCACGTGTATTTGGAACCCAAACGGATATCCAACAAATTAAATACTCCACTTCTCGCCCCTTTCTCCGTTTAAAAATATACCAAGATTTGTTCTTTTCATTTGTTAGCAGTGGACGGGAAAAGCGGAATAGTTTGTCGCTGTAAATCAGACCTCCACGAGCAACATTTTTTTTCTCTGGTTTTCAAGTCGTGCTGCTCTTTTTTTTTTTTGAACGGCTTACGGTGTTTTTTACTCGGTTCATTTTCTCACCCCAGAAGTGTCCGATTACATGTGCGATGCGTGGCTTTTAATGAGAGAAGTTAAAACCCTTCGTTTACAACCACCGCGGAGACTATAAACTAGAAGAAAAAATCAACACAGTTAACGTAAATTAAACAGAAGATTGATTGTAACGATATCAGGTGAACAGTGTTTTTTTACGACCTCGTTCCCGTATCGGACGAAATTACTAATTTAGCGTTGTGATAAACTTGGATTTTATAGTCAAAACTCGTTTTGTTTTTGGTGCTTCCTACTCGTCGGAGCAACTGGAATTTTTTTGTAGGTCGTATGGATTGATTTTATTACAGGAACGAAGATTCAATTACTGTTCTAGCTGGTTCTTCCAGTGTTTTATAGTTTTGACTCGTTCGGCAAGATGATAAGGATGAATGTTGAGAGTACATTGTGTACGAGAGTTCTCTATTATGAAATGGATGATTCCGCTAGAGTTAGTAAAATTCATGATTCATATAACTAAGGTAACTTGAATTGAATTCGCCATAGTTGGTTTATGATTGAATAATAAAATATTGTGAGTGATTGAAAGAAGAAAGGGTTGAGGTCGAAAATCTTTGCTGAGTTGACTCACTTAACCCTATACCTGTCAGTAGGCAGTTTGTTCCAGCAGACGTCTCTACAGGTTTGAATATTGATATATCTCAAAACGCTGCAAATTTTTACACAAAGGTTAATAATTTTCTATATAGATCACTCTTCTGCAAAGAAATCGGCTTTGCCACTGTCACCACCAACCTACCACGCACCTACAGCGATCGCATTTCGGTCGGCTAAAATTTGAACGGAGATTCGGCCTCTCTTGCGATTCACACTCGTGTTTCTGATTTATCGTAGGTCCAACCCTTAAGTTCTCGTAGGGAGCGAACAATTTGTCCTACAGGGCTCCGCGTGGTCTTTAAAATTTCTAAAAATTCAATACTATCCTAAAATGATTGAGAAATAATACCTTTTTATAGAATTTTTTGAGCTAGGGCGTTTTCAAAATTTCTGTTTTTTTTTAAAAAAAGAAGGACGGAATTTTTTTTTTGAGTTTTGGAATCTTCGTAACTTGAATCGTAAACCAACAAATTATGATGGGGTGTGGGTTAATTTTTTTTTCTTGGTTGATTCCTAAGGTTCATTATTGAAAAATTTTCAATAAAATTCATCAATAAAATTTTTCAATAAAATTTCAATTAAATTATTTAATAATAAACCAAAATGCATTCAATAGTAGGCCCAATAACCTAATTGACATGTTACGCGTATGTAGGGAAGCTATCAGATTGTCCTATTTTATCAGATATTCATGAATTTGGCTTTAGTAGTTATTAATCTTATAATAAATTAGTTATTAAATAGCTGTGTATGAGTTATTTCGGTGCCCACATACCAAATTTCATTAAAATCGGTTCATGGGAACTAAGGAAGTGCCGTGAACGGCGGACGGTCGGAACATTTTTTGTTCCATTTTCGGATTCTACGTACCTTGAAAAGTAAACCAAAAAATTTTGAGGGTGGGAGGGGGGGGTTGTTTTTTTTTTTTTTGTTCGATTCCAAAGGTTTATTATTGAAAATAATAAACCAGAAGCATTGAGCTACATATTGGTATGCAGTACGTAAATCGTCTTATATTGAGAGTGGATTTAACACACATCAATCGGTATTGATGTCGACCAAAGGGATAAACGATTAATTCGCGTCTTCCCTATGAAATTCAACCGAGTGGCCACCTCGAACGCCGGCGAGCGCTAATTGAATGGCGGACCGATTGGCGCGGACGGTGAGGGTTCCAATTGGGTCTTTGCCACAACAAGTAATGGGATTCAAGTCCAGATCCAGCCAGAAGGGGCAGTTTGCTCGGAATACAGATCGAGGACCGAGGAGGTCTTCATTTCCGAGGGGGTTCCACTGCAGGTTGACAGCACGTTCGTTGTCTCTCAGCTAATCACGCAGAACGACGGGTTTCCTTACAGCTGTGGAGGACAGTAGGAGAGAGCAGCAGTAGAAAGCTCTGAACATCATCAGCTCAGTCTCAGCAAATGAAAAACCTACGAGTCTTCGAAATCGAAATTTTCATTCTGGGATGGGTATCGATACCGGATATTTCAAAATATCGATACTTTCGTACCGATACTCGATATTTTAGTATCAATACAGTACTATCCGATATTTTTGGATAACGACAATTTGGATCCAATATTTCTCAATGTCGAATATCGATACAGTTCTCGCAGAAAATTCAACGTAATGGCTGAAAAATGAAAAGATGAAGAAGGAAGAGAGGCTGTTGGGTCATTACTAGGATAAAATTAATGACTATCATGGAAAAAAAGTTCAATAATGTATGGTATACAGTTATTAATAATTAACGGTACGTTGTGGACTCAGCTTGGACTCTTGATAGTAAAAACGCTGCAAATTATTACACAATGGCTTATTATTTTTCTATATCGATCATTCGTCTGCAAAGAACATGGTTTTGCCATTGTTACCACCAACCAACTTGAATAAAAACATCGATCGAATATCGGTCAGCTAACATTTGAACGGAGATTCGGCCTCTCTTGCGACTCACACTCGTGTTTCTGATTTATCGTAAGTCCTACATTTAAATTCTCGTAGGGAACGAACGGTTTGTCCTACAGGGCTCCGCGTGGTCTCAAAAATCCCAAAAATTCTATACTATCTCAAATTGAAGAAAAAACTTGAATCAAAATCGGTCAATGCTAAGTAGGGAAAGTACGGTGGACGGACAGACAAAATTTGTATTCGACTTTTGGAGTCAACGTACCTTGAAACGTAAACCAACAAATTTTGAGGGGGTGTTAAAAAAAATGTTTCTTGGTAGATTCCAAAGGTTAATTATTGAAAATAACAAACCAAAAATGAATAAAAGTTATCGAAAAAAGTATTTTTCTTGAGAATATTGGATAATGTTGATGTTTTTTTACACTAAAGTATTGACACTCGATATTTT
Source organism: Apolygus lucorum (assembly GCA_009739505.2). Classification (NCBI taxonomy): domain Eukaryota; kingdom Metazoa; phylum Arthropoda; class Insecta; order Hemiptera; family Miridae; genus Apolygus; species Apolygus lucorum. Next base: position 1,712,212 of record CM019178.2, read on the forward strand.
GAAATATCGATACTCATGCCTAACGATACATGGTATATACTCCAATAAGTATATATACGGTATATACTCCAATACGATACAGTATCGATACAAAATATCGATACTTTTGTAACGGTACCCATCCCTAATCGCACTCTGCGTTTCAAAGCTCTTAGCCAATTTTCCAAAAAATGATTCTATTGCAATAGACTCAAAATATTGTTTTCATGGAATTTCATAGAATTTCGCTTCCCATTGTGCCAAGAAATATTGTTTTCAATTCTCAAAATTGAATAAAAATGTTCTCCAAAATTGAAATTTCCGCTCTCGATTCTCAGGAGTTGTAGGTCTGTCTGTGTTGTAATGAAACCAACATCACTGACTCTCTAACCCCACAACAACTGATGATGAAAACCTATGAATGTTTATTGTGCCCAGAAATGCAAGAGCCGAGTGGGTGGTCTATGAGTTCGTAAATACGAAGAAAATTGTTTTTGAGGTTTTCGATGACGAAATTGGAAGCTTTGAAATTCAATAATTCACTCATTCTGCAATAATAGTTATTTTCGGCCAGTCTTTCATATTCTGTCTGTTTTTATATTGTTCTTCAGTTTTTATGTCTTCTTTTATGTCTCTTCAGTTTCATATAAATCATGCATATAGTCCGAGCATCAGAGTATCCAGGTATCACATTATATCACTCAGAATTTCCTAATGTTGTTACAAAGTGTGGATATCCATCCCATCTTCCTGATGTGCTTTCGTATGGGTCACTTATTTATCTATCAATTTGAAATATTTTCTCCGTCTACAAGGAAAAATCACGATTTCACCAGGCATTGGGTAGAATCCCCGAGTACGAGGATAATGGTACCCGAAGAGAATGAACGAGACCCCCATCTTGAGTGTATTTGCTCCATCATCCGAGTGCCTCCCCCAAAAGTAAGCCCTAAATCAGTGTTATGGCTGGCCACAAATCCAGAGATCCTCCTCTCTCAGCGACCTTTCCCCTCGCCGCGCAAGAAAGAGCCTTTTGCTCAAAAACAACGCAATAAGTAAAAAGCGCCTTTCCCTCTCTCTTGGGCCCTTTGGTCCGGACCACAGCTTAACCCCTTTTGCCGACAGATAAGTGCATGTACATTTTTCAAAGTGACCCTTCTTCGGCGGAGATAAGCCCCGCGGATATATACCTCGCATCTCTCATGACTTCCTTCGCTCCCATTAACGTCGTTCATAAGCGATGGCACATTCAATGTGGGTCTCCCGCTCTGTGTTCTCAGGAGGTCTAAAATCCAAAACTCCTCTCACATTTACGTAATACTGAAAGTCCGAATGTCGAAGGTAACTATCATCAAACAGAAACATGATTGCAGCGTCTGCTACTGCGGTGAATGGACGAGACGATAGGTACGTTTATTGATCAGTTAGACATGTGTGACGTAGGAACTAAATTTGGGGATTAACCCACGAAACGAGATTACCTTCAAGTAAATTTGTAAGAAGGGGAAAAAAATTGATAATTAAATAAATCAAGTTTTAAGTGAGTAGAATCTTTTACTCAATGATAAAATGCGAAATAAAGATTAGTGAACAAATTTTAAATTCAATTTGAGTCCAGCATAGGTATTTCTCAGGGGCGTCACAGGTATAATTTTGTTAAAGGTAAAGATAGAAAATACCAAAATAGGTAGGTAGGTACCAAACTAATACCTTAATTATTGTTTCTGTTACCTTGCTAATTTTGACGGCCGTCATGCAATAAACAATTCAATCTATTACTTATCGCTATTTTCCAAGAGCTTTCAGGAAGGGAAAAAGACTTCTTTGAGACGAGTAGAAAGGCTTCCCCAGAAGGCTTGTAGATATTCGTGTTTCGTAAATCCGAAACCTGAAACAGTCCAACCAAAAGTAATTTTTGGTTAGTGACGGTAGGGCAGAAACTCCAGAAAACAGAACTCGGGAGATAAAATAGAGAAGTTGAGTCGTTGGTATAGAGGCTTACTGGTACGGTGCTTTGTGTGGGCTTCTCAAGTCTTTCCAGAGGAGTCCAAGGAATGAAATTGCGAATACGAGGCGCAGATACACTGGAGCTACGAAGATTCATGAGATCTGAGACAAAATTCAAAGAGTTTTGACTTATATCGTCCCAAATATGTGAAGGGAAGTTTTGCAGAAACGTGGTTTTCGAGGTGCTTACCCAAGTTGGATACGCAGGAGATGACCGTGAGATCCTGGTCGATCGGCGGAAAACCCTGATTGAATCCAGGTCCTGAAGAATCTTCCAGCGGGAATTCACGGTTATGACTTTTCGAATTTCGAAACGGAAGACCGAGATAATTTCGAAAAAGGAAGAGATCGTGACGACGGGACGAAAAAACGTAGAACGGGAAAAAGCAAAATGGAGATGGCTCAGTGTCGCCTTCCAACGGATCCTCTATGTCGGCGAGAAAAAGTTCCACGTTGCAGACTTTTCCGATTTAAATCAAAGAAATACGTATGTTTCTGCTCCAAAATTCCAATATTATGATTTTCCGGTGCAAGAAAGAATTATAATGAATCTGAAGAGGAGAAATTAATTATTAGACTCGGCCTCAACTGCAGGTCAAGTTGTAGGTTGGTAGCAGTGACGGACAGCTGTCACCGAAACCACGATTCGCCCAACTGGCGGGAGGATTCAAATATTCCTCGCTACACATGATATTACTTCTGAGGCTACCAAGGTATCGGAAGCTTTGTTTTTACTTTTTAAGGGCGAAAAAAAGTTCCCCAAATCGAAATTTCCACTCGCATTTCACGTTGTAGACCTTTCTGTACAATTTTGGTTCCGCGTCTGTCTGTCTTTTTGTCTGTTAAGAAATCCTTGTAACCGGCATAACTGTACGGTTATTGTCCGATTTCGACGAAATTCCTCAGGATTGTTAAGGTTAGCGTGTAGATGGTCCCCTATGAGGGTAGTGGAAGGTACTTAGAGATTGATGTTTTGAGACTTTGCATCGGATCATCTATACAATGGGGTATGGATATGAGGAAGGTATGTGCCACAACTACTTGGCAGACGTATTTACTTCTCGAAGAACAACCTCATCTCATGAGAAACTAAGATAAACAGATAAACAAAAATGATTGAACATGTGAGTGTTCAACTAATGAACAATTTTTAGAGATCAACGAACAAAGGTTTTATTGAGAAAGCATAAGAGAAACCGTTTTAAGCATCCGGTTGCTCATATTCTTTCACTCTATATAACTATGATGAATATTTTGAAGCTAGTCATTTGCTGAAGAATTGTTAATTTTTGATATCTTAGCAAACCTATATGATTTCTAAAAGGATTACATCGATACCTTGAAGCTCAAAGGTGCTATGTCCAAAAACGGAGTTTTGAGAGAAACGCAAAAGAAATTATCACCAGTGTAAAATCCCCAAAATAATGGCTATTCACACTAGACTCTTTAATTTCTTCAATAAATTTTCAAGCTATAATCGTCATAAACGTCACCATCAGGACGCGTGTAGTGACGCCACGGAGTACTCCTGCTAAAATTCCCAGCACTTCGCCCTCACCACATTCCACGCCAGGACGCGGTTAAGGTTCTCTGATATCGCCTGCTAAAGAACTTGTCTATAATTATTTCTCCCCCCAGTTCCACCCAGCGGTAATGAACCACACCTGTTGGAAAACTAATTGAAAGACATATCAACCTCTCTAAGTGCTCTTAATGTTTCTAGGCTGAAGAAGAAGGATAAGTCCCACAGATTCTATCAAGTCCAGGATTCCACTTCATAGGAAACGATCGTACCTGTGGTTGATCACAAAGCTCTCGAGTGGGTTTTAGGATGGGTCACTCGTCAACATTGCTCTAAAATGATCAATTATTAATGATAGCACTCATGTAGAATTCCTTGTAAATTGTCAAAATGACAGTTCTGATGTTAATAAAGTTGCAGACTTTGGGATGTATGCAGCTGATATTGCTTCCAAACACTCAATACGAACAAACTGAGGCGTCATAAATTATGGACGGATTTGGTGTCACCCGCTATTCAGAGCAGAGAAAGCTCATTCTTGCTACCGTCGATGAGGACTATGCAACGACTCTGGATAATTATTCATCGACTATAATATTCACATTCCTGGATTAATTGCAAAATCGCAAAAAAAAAAAAAAACACTTGTAACTGATGAACCAAGCCAGTATATGGAGATAATTAACACGGGTTATCATTTCCACATTAATTTTCTTCACGCCGTTCCGAGTCAATAACGACTATACGGTAAATAGCTGTAAAATCTGTATAACATTCACTTGATATCCTGAGAAGTGAGAATTAACTATCTAATTAAATATTGAATACAAATAAAATAAATGGAAAAAGTCTAATGAAATGCTGCATAGGTAAATAAATCGGTGGCAATAACCGGAAACCAGTTTCCGCGGTGATAATTCAAGGGAAGCGGTTTTTTCCCCATTGAGCCCGCAAATGAACGGATTGGTCGCATTCATCTGCTGGAGGCAATCTACCATCCTTTTTTCAAATGGTTCCCGGAAGCAGCGAATATATCTGTGTACTCTTTACCTTCGTTATTACAGCGGCCTTTATTCAATATTTCCCTGCAAACTAGATACACCGGTTCCCGCTTCATAACCGATTTGATATCAATCAGATGGAAAGTGTAGGAACTTTTGTGTTTCGAAAGAAAACCTGCTTGGCTCATACCTGAACTGGACGTTGTTATATTGGGGCACTTCTTCCCATCTCACCCCCCCTCCGTCGCCTTTTTATTCTTCTCTCATCTTTGGGTGAATTCTGGGCGTCCTTCACATGATAATTAGATTGTATTCTTTAAGGTGTGCCTTTTGGGGTGAGGGGAGATTATTTTCAAAAAATTTCCTTTTTGTGTTGTATCCAATTTTTTTTTTTCACGGGATTTGGGAAACTCTTTCAGAGCGAAGGGGAATTTCCCCCCAACAGTGCTGGACTCCTCAGCATTGGGCCTACCCACTAAAACACCTCTGCCTCTGCTTAGGACTCACCCCGGAACCACTCCTACAGTATTACTTCAGGGTGAGCCTTTTTTTTGTGCCAAAAGGCTGCTCCTACTTTTGCTCTCCAGTCTTATTTCTCCATCAATTCCATTCCTCATCTTCTTCCTCCCATCTTCCATCCAGCTTTTTTGCTTTGAGGACTGCTGTGACAAATATTGCCATTGCGTCCCATCCGACTTTTTTATGATCATCTCATGTCTGTGGACGCAACATTCTGATGACCTCTTCTGCACTCCTCCTCATATCCTCCTGTTGCGGGCACGCGAAGAAGGTGTGGCAGACATCATCCTCTTCTATCCCACAGTATTTGCACTCTCGGTCAGTGGCTTTCCCCATCTTTATTATGAAGGAGCGGAAGTATCCACGCCATGAGAGGGATTGAGTCAGGTAATAGTTCACCTCACCGTGTTTTCTCGCCAACCAAGCCTTTGGATCACCAATTATGAGGACTGTCCACCTTCCACGGGTTTTACAGACAAGGTCTGCTTGTCACTCACTGATGGTCTCCTCCCCCTCTTTCTTCTTTACTATGGATATTGCATCTGCTCCCTCATTCTTATCCTTTTTACGTTCCAGTGCCTGGTGGTATATTGGGATAGTTCCTGCTATCACATGTGATGCTGGGCCTGAGACAGTTCTAAATTCGCTACAGATTCTCAGAGCTCCTCTCCTCTGTACAGCTTCAATACGTGCCCTGTACTTTCGGTACCTAAGGGAGTCTGCCCACACTTCTGCTCCATACAGCACAATTGCCTCTGCAGTTCTCATAAGGAGTTTCCTCTTAGCAGGTACCCTGAACAGTATCCATCCCAACGAAACAATTATAATTCGTATAATATTCGTTTATAAAAATACTTATCAGAAACTGATTGTGGTGAAATTACAATGGAATTGTAACGTTGCCGTATGATGGGTGAGGGAAAGAGGACCGATTGACCTAGTTTCGCTTCGCGTGACTACTCTCAATATCAATTAAAATTCACTGCGTAAATCATTCAGAGCCTTATCAGATGAAGCATGGTTAAGGACAATACGCCCAGAAGGAGGGAAGTGATTAGATAAAGTCTAGACTGCTCTTGATAGATGTACTTCTCTCAGTTACTGACCTCCCACAATGTTCTGAATCGATTCTTGACAGGTAAGTGGAATGATATCCTATTTATTGGGTACTCAACACAAACTCACTCATTCTTGTAGTTCCAGGTGAAGGTAGAAACTATGAACAGTTCATACTTACAGTACATAATATCTGAGTCCAGTTACTGGACTCAGATATTATGTTAATTGCGATCTGCTTCGATCTAATGAAAATGGCGCTTCCATCAAGACCACGAGAATAAGCCAAACTGGCGACACTACGAGTAGCATCGGTGACGGTTAAACGCGATAATATAACCCTCCCGTTTAGAGGTCGCTTCCTAATCGTTTTGTAATGAGGAAATGCGTTAGCGATCAAAAAAGAAGAGGAAACGTTTCCTAAATCGGGGCCCCCCAAGTATCGAACGAGGTTGTTAAGCGTGGCTATTATAAGTCCATTTAACATATGCAGATCCAGGGCGTAGTTTGCCCTGGTAACCTGATCGGGAGATAATTTCATCATCGAGAAGGTCTTGAATGTGTTTACATCGTCGTGACTATAATAACCGATTAATGGACCGTTTCAAAAAGGCCGTTGGTTCCTTAATTTGACCACAGATGAAGTCATCAATGAAACTGTTCCGATGCACACGCCTTGTTACTCAGATTGTTTATACATAGCTGCTTCATCTCAGGGATAAACATTTTTCCAGAACTGTACCTTTGAGACAAGAAGTTCCTATGTCAAACAATGGATCACCATGACTTGTAATCGGAAACTCAATTTCTTATAGCGATTCTTCTGTGCGGAATGGGACACCAGTATCCCAGATTATCAGAATTGGGTGAATTTGTAATGTATTCAAGATTCATTAATATAAGGTCCAGGTTTTATATAGATACATTTTTTGTTGTTGAAATGCCCTGTGCCCAAAACACAGTTTGCCATACATGCAACGCCATGACAATAAATTTGTGATTATTTACGTGCATTGTGTGGAAAAGCCATGACATTATGAACACAGACTTCTTTCATCACTTGTGCATTCCAGTGAAGTGTGGTTTGAGACTGCCCACCCAACTTGGACTACTATTTGTCAGCCCACCGATGTTCTGGCTCATGAAAATGCTTTCCTTTCAGAATTCAGTCCATTCGAAATGGAGAATTAATCCTTACAAAATGATCATGAGTTTGTCCAATTAAGGTGGGGTAAACCTAGACATTATTACTAAAGGAATATATCTAGGTTTTGAAACATTAAATTTGGCGGCACATGACATAATATACAAATTTCACAAAAACTTGGAAGTTGTGGTAAGACATTGTTTTAACCCTTCAGTGGTAACCCTCTTCTCATTTCGCAACTGGTAGGCACTTCCTTCCAAAAAAATAAATATTTATCATATTTTTGAATAGTTTTTGGTGCAAATGTGATATTCAACTCATTTTCTGGTGTATCGAAAGTTGTTCAATGAAAATCATACTAGTAAAAACAAATTTTTATTTCATTCGTTTTTTTTTTTACCATTAGGTACGTTTTTTCACTCAAAAGGATATACTCCAGTTGTGGCCTGAAGGTTTTTATATCCCAAAGTTGCGTTTACCAGTGGTGAGGAAGGTGGTGTAAAAGTTTAAGAATTTTGATATTTACATTGAATTGGAGAAGTCTGAATTTGATTTGGAAAAGTCTTAATTCGGGTTGGAATATTCCAAGTTTGACCTCAATCCACTGCAGCCATTACTTGGGGTCAAAAGAACGTTCAATCATTTTATACAAGATCAAAAAGAGAAGTACACGAAGGGTAGAGGGCTAAGCGATTTGACAATTTCACGGTTTTATGCTAGAAAGCGACTCATACTAACCCCTGAGCTTGTTGGGGGACAGAGATGATGGTGAGGTCCTGCATGGAGGTAGTTTCTATGACGGAACTGAGAATCACAGCCCTCAGGATAGCGACTGTGAACCACAGTATTCAAAAACGTCTACCAAGCGGGTGTGGCACATAGCTTCCTCGTATTCATAACCCGATTATATAGATGATCCGATGCATAGTAGTTGATCTCAAAACACCAATCTCTAAGTACCTTTCACTATCCTCATAGGGGACCATCTACACGCTAATCTGGACAATCCTAGAAAATTTCATCAAATTCGGATGAAAAATGTAAATGTTATGGCTGTTACAAGGATTTTACGTATGCGCATGCGCAGAGGTTTCTGTAAATTTTAAAGCCTTGATTTTCATTGAGGACCATCTACAACCTAATCCGCGTAGTCCCTAAAAATGTCATCGAAATCGGGAAGAAAATGTGGAAGTTATGGCTGTTACAAGGAATTCACGTTTGCGCATGCGCAGCGGCAACTATCAGTCAGGGGGTGATGATCTTCATTAGGGACCATCTAAATACTAATCTGTAAAATTCCTGGAAATGTCATTGAAATCGGATGGAAAATGTAGAAGTTATGGACGTTACAAGGAATTCAGGTTTGCGCATGCGCAGTACCTAGCTACTATCAGTCCGAAGTTGGTGATTTTCATAGGGGACCATCTAAATACTAATTTGTAACATCCCTGAACATTTTATTGAAATCAGGTGGAAAATGTGGAAGTTATGGCCGTTACAAGGAATTCATGTTTGCGCATGCGTAGTCGCTTCTATCAGTCCGAGGATGATGATTTTGATAGGGGACCGTCTACACACCAACCCGCACAATCTCTGGAAATTTCATAGAAATCGGACAATAACTTTGTATAGTTATGTGCGTTACAAGGAATTCATGACAGACACACAGACAGACAGACAGACCGACACACAGACGCGGAACCAAAATTGTTCAGAAAGGTCTAAAACGCAAAACACGAGTGAAAATTTTGATTTTGGAGAACTTTTTTTTCATCTTTGAAAAGTGAAAACAAAGCTTCCGCTACCTTGGTAGACTCGGAAGCAAAACGCTGCAAATTAATCTCCTAATCAAAATCAGTTAAAAAAAAGATACTTTTAAACCAGTAGGCGCCTTATAATTGTTTATGAAAATTATTATTGATCAAAATTGACATTATTGTTGAGCAGGTGCCTGTTTTTAAAATGAATGACGGAAAGAGAACCTCTATTCTTAAAATTCTATACTATCTTGAACTGATTGAAAAACAATACCTTTATATCAAAATTTTTTGAGTTAGGGCGTTTTCAAAATTTCAAACCTTACTTTTTAACCCTTAGAAGTGACTTACATCAACCAAAATTTGCAGGGCACAACTAGACCCCAAATGGAGCCTACTTACCACATTTCATGAAAATTGGTCACTGCTAAGTGGGGAAAGTGCCGCGGACGGCGTACGGCGGACGGACGACTAAATTTGTATTTTATTTTGGATTCTACGTACCTTGAAACGTAAACCAACAGATTTTGAGGGGGTGTTAAGCAATTTTTTTCTACCCGGGGTCTACCACTGGAGGATTAAGTGTGTCCACACTATTCATTAACGTTGACTAGCTTTAATAAACTCTCATCAATAACATCAACGAACTGCTCACGTCCTTCCCCGGTACAGTGATTTCTTGACACCTGGAACCATCTGGACTTGACCAGCACGGCAGCTGCGCTGTACTCCACTTTCACAGATGAACGATTCAGCGATCCTCGAAACAATCACCATGAATTCTTATGTGGTTCTAGGTGAGGTATTTCCGCTAGAGGTGAGATTTCAGCTTGGAGATAATGTGTTAGTGTGATTACCAATGCATCATTGATATAGTTACAGATTTATTATACAGTAAAACAGATCTCCTTTTGGGATACCTCAATTATCAATCTACAGATTCCCTGTACACTGTCTGCAATTGTTCTAATATTCGGAAACTTTCATAAACGAATGAGACAATTTAGAGCTGTGCAGAAACAACTGTTCGTTGACTAAATGGGACTTCAACCTGTGGAGTTTAACGTACGGCTCCAGTACTAGTGGCAAGCTGCAATTTTCGTAACCACCTATAGAAGATTATTTCACAATCCACTCGCTAGGATACAGCAATAGACTGATCTCTTTCCTCGTTCCAGTATTCTTGAAGAACAGAATTTCATTGAAAAGCAACTTTCGGATGATTACCTATGTAACAAATCAACACCTTCCACACATCTAAACTTTGACAAATAATATTTATATTAACTCAACAAATTGTAAAAGATATTTTTTTAATAAGTTAGTATGTTACAATGATTTACCTCATGTCAAATTGTTAGGTAATCATATTTTCCATCCATAACTTCGAAAAATAAATAGGAAAAATTATGAGAGTTTTGATGAGTCGAAATCATTGTATGGTGAGATCGTAAACTGAGAACTGAGCGACCACAAGTTCCATTGATCATGGATGTTACCAATATTGAAAATACAAGTTTTTTTAACAATTTGTTTCAATTTAAATTTCCATGGCCGAGGGTGAAACCACTGATGAAGTTAGGGATATCCAAAACGGTTACCGAACAAGTTGTCTACCCAGAACTAAGGAAGTTTTTGAGGAGCGGAATGGAATTCGAAGCATCACTTTCATCGGAAAGGTCATTTGATAAGAACAAATTGTTCCCTTTTGGTGTAAAACTGATGTTCAACAGGTAAATTTCAGAAAATCTTGGACCAAATAACTTCACGATTCACAGCAAATTTGAAAGTATAAACAAAAAACGAATAAATTATCTCCAGTGGCTCGACTTGTAAGTAATATAAAAATAATTAGTACATCTTTCTACAGTTCAGGTAAAGTTTTCTTAATTTAAAAAAGGAAACATAGGTCATACTTTTATTAATAGCGACGGTTTCTCAGGATATCTCTCCAGCATCTTCAGGCTTGTCACACCAACAACGTTATTATGGGAGTCATTCAGAGTTCCTGCAGGTTTATGGCGGTTATAGCTACAACTTCAACTTTTATTTTCCGTAGTAAAAAGTTCCAGTATTTTTAATGATGATAAAATAAAAAAATTTCAATACATTTAAATCGAGAAAACCTGGAGAAAACCCTTGAAAAATCATGGAAAAATACAAAACACTCAAGTGACCTATACCAAAAAATAAATGATAAATAAATAAATAAAAATAGAATTCAAATAAAATGAAAAATGTGTATTTTTGTATACATTATACAAAATTATAACCTACGTTTCCTTTTTTTAATTAAGAAGAATCTACAACATGTAATCAATATTCTCCCGACTCAACAAAGTTCATCAATCTTTCCACAGTGTTTATATCAAATTTTCTATTATAAATTCAATAATTTGGTGGATAGTTCGGAAACTAATGGTTTTTGTTCGTTCGGGTCATGATATTTAGCTCAATAGACATTAAGGATAAACAGAGCCGTGAAACTCGTTTGTGAGTCGACTCAGCAACGTGTATTCTACATCAGTGAATTCACACCTGCCGAACAACCTGATCGCTGGTTCCATATTCCAGAGGTACTTCGTCCCACCTGCCCTCGTATAATGACAAGATGAGAGACCCTGGGGAAGGATAAAGAGTCCGTAACACACGAATGAACAGGACAGTCCCCAAAGCATCGAACGAAACCCCCCCAGACTCACACGGGACACAGAATCAACACTATGTTCCCAGACGCCACAACCTACCCCTAATGGAAAACCTACCCAGAACGTGTCGTCCGGATTGAATTTCACCGGATCGATCATTTCTGGCCGAAGGAAAAAGCTACCAGTTCCGGCCACCGGTTCCTGTTCTGTAATCCAATTATTGGTCAGCTTTTCCCGGAGCTATGCAGTGGCTAGGGAGCCGATACAAGGTCCCTTATAACTCGCTTCCTTTCTGCCTTTTCACTTCTTGTACGTCTCTCGATATTCTCCACGAACATGCGTATACTCCGAATGGACTCGACTAGATGGCATTCGTCGATTTTCAGAACACGCAACACAACATGATTCATCTGGCGCGAGGATTGATAAATACACATACAAGTACAAATAACACTGCATCTACCTTCCACAAACAAAGTCGATGCAGATAACCTGGTGAACAATACAAATTGCCTCCGTTTAATCCATGAAATATTCCATTATTTCAGAAGGTATCGTAATATAAGCATCATCGCACGAATACAAACGAAATAAATATGAGGATTGTCGGAAAATATTGAATTCATGTTTAATTTGAACAAATGAGATTATCATCATTATGTTTATATGAATGCGATGCAACCAAGCTCAAAGCTAGGCTGACAACTGTAACGTGTTCAATATCGCGAAGGGTACTTAACCGAAATTAAACCGGTTCTGAATTAAATTATTCAGAATCATGTGGTAAAACGAGAAACCAAATGAACAAAGTTAATTCTCAAGTTCTCAGTCACAATTGATTCTGAAGGATAAAAAATGAGGAACGAAAGTTTCAAATTTTCAAACTCCAAAAAACATTAAAAAGAGAAACGAAATTTTGTTTAAATCTGAATAATATTCAGAATAATGTATCATAATATTATTATAACATTATAATAATATTACTATTATTATTATTATTATCATATATCATAATAACACATCGAGTCTAGTGTTAATCCATGAGTGGTTCTAGTTCCACCCCTCGACGCTAGAGTACAGCACAAGGCTGCCAAACATTATTGCTTCCGAGTCTACTAAGGTAGCGGAAGCTTTGTTTTCACTTTTCAAGGTTGAGAAAAAAAAGTTCTCCGAAATCAAAATTTCCACTTGCGTTTTACGTTTGAGACCGTTCTGAACAATTTTGGTTCTGTTGATGGGTTTCTTCCTACAATAGCTTGATATCCCCTTCACAATGTTACCATCGCCAATGTTTGAGCTCCCTTTCACTTTGTCTGCCTTGATTGGAATTTGATGATCCTCCCAGGTCCCTTCACTTCTCTGAGCCAATGGGATTGTCCTTTCACTTATCTGATTGGGTATGACTTTCACTTTCTCGACCAATGGGATTCAAGCTCCCTTTCACTTGTGACTATTTAAGCTATGCTCTCTGATAACTCCATCATGTGAACCAATTAAGGGGCAAATATGGGCTACCAACATCGCACCTATCTTGTGACCTTGTCATTTTTGTGTTAGTGTGCTGGCAGTACTGCTTGCCCAAGTGCCTCACTTATGGCGTATAAAACAAATACCAGGAAACAGTTCAAAATTTGGAAACAAAACTGAAAACACATGGTTTAGTTGGTGCCATCTGCTCAATAATGACCGCCATTGAGCCCTGATGAACGAAGTATATTTTCCGAAAGCTAGGCAATAGAAGAAGAAGAAGAAAACATGTTTATTGACAAGAGATAATCGGATAAAAAAAACTGGTATAACAAAATGAAAACATGGTAGGCATGGACGTGACGTCCGTCTGCCGAGTGGTACGGGCATATTTGTGGTCTATTTTGAGCATATTTTGAGTACTACTAAATTTTAAATAAACTATGAGGCTAGGCAATACGGCGTTCTTCTGGATGACTCCAGTCCCAATAATTGACAATTTCATAACGAGGATGTTGTTTGTCTTGTTATTTTCATCTACAAGTATGTTTGTGAACGGAGAGTAGAAAGGAAAACAACGAAATGACTCTAATCAGGTTTGTTTAAGAATGATTCGGACGACGCTAATAAGATTACTTGTTATTCAGTCTTCAATGTGAATCACCCAAATGAGGCGATACGTTCATGTCTCCTGTATGGCAGCCAGGAATTAGACGTTCCATCATGAGGGGACTCTGAATGCAGAAGACATCACCCAAAGGAGACCTTCCTAATCTGAGCACGCCTCATTTCACGCTCGTGATCACCCAACAATATTGTTTGCTTTTGTTTGAGGAAGCGTCACCGGTGGAAAAGGAAAGGGGAAGTATGCCGTTCTGATGGAATAATGCAACCTTCCTCCATACGAGCTTTCAGGCGGGCAAAAGGGTTTTCGGCGGGTCTTGGATCCTTTCTCAGAGCGTTTTTATAGTCTTTGAAAAACGTAGAGCCTACTTCTTATTACTCTCTCATCTGTCACTGGGCTGAACACGTCGGCTACGAGGCTGTCACAATTACAATCCCGGTAGGATCATTCGTTTTCCTCCGGAAAGGATCATTTGAGTGACGGTTCGTGTCGTATCAAAGAAAATGATGGAATAGACATGAGCTTCGTGAACTCAACTTTTCATTCCCACAGTAGTTTGGTTGCAGACAAATAAATGCATCTTGTGTGAAGAAGTAATGGAATTCCTATCCCAATTGCAGCCTTAGCGATTTTTTTTAAATGTTCGGGAAACTGTAACATCTTTAATTACATTAGGTGTGCATTGATTTTATTCATGGATTTTCCTCGAAATTTTTCTATTTTTGGTTTATTATTTTCAATGATGAACCTTTGGAATTTGCCAAGAAAAAAGAAATGTTACGCCTTATATGTTTAGATGGCTAAATTCGTTGGTTTGCGTTTCAAGATAGGTACGTAGAATCCGATAATCGAATAAAAATTCGTACGCGGCACTTTCCTTTGTTTCCGTGGACCTATTTTGATGAAATTTAGTAGGTATATGGGCTCCATTTGGAGTCTAGTTGTTCCCCAAACATTTTGGTTGATGTTTGTCACTTCTAAGGGTTGAAAAATAAGGGTTGAAATCTTGAAAACGCCCTAGCTCAAAAAATGTCGACGTAGAGGTATTATTTTTCGAGCAATTTAAGATAGTATTAAATTTTTAGAATCGAATGAGACCACCCGGAGCTCTGTGGGGCCATCGTTTGAACCTCTGCACTAACATTTTTGGAAATAAAAACTGAGATAATATCTTGTGAATTTTCGGGAAAAACTTGGAAAAATAAATATTGAACATTCTGTATACATCTCCAGTCCTTAAGAGGTATCAACCCGATCGTTCAAGTTCCCTATCGAAGAATTTTCATGATCTTATGGATTCCCAATTCCCATATAAATATGAAATACAACTCTAAGCTATATGAAAACATATTGTTTAGTAATGCATGCATTCCAGGGGACGTCCCATTGGATAAGTATTGGATCAGTTTAACCAGTTGTTAAGCGATAAGACTGTTTCTCTCGATGTAATTTATTTATTACTTTAGGGAAGAAATAGTGACACCCCCCCCCCCCACCATTATAAACCATAACACTTCTAGCGACATGATAGCCTCGAATCTGAAGAGCATTTTAAAATCCATGATCTACGACACCCAACATGCGAATTCGAGTTCACCCCCCCCCCCCCCCCACCACCACTGGTGTCTGGCACCGAAGCAGAAATACGTCGTAACATTGAACTTTCATCCATTAGGTTTAGTAGGCAGTCCGTCGAATGTCACATCCGTATTCAAGGTGAAACACCAAAAAACCCAAGAAATATGAGGTTTATGGTGCTCTGGCACCATGGTGGCACAACTTTTAATTCCATGGTGGTACAGAAAGTAATTCATGCAAATCCTAAGGTATAAAGAGAATTTTTCCTCAATTTCAAAGCTTGGATACAATTAGTAAGCAATAAAGGAACCGAAATATTGAAAAATTGGATATTTTGTGAATATTATCCAACCACCCATCCCCTCCTCTTCCAAATTTTGGTACTCTGGTGGAATCATGTACAACTTGGAAGTTATTTTAGTCAAACAAAAAAAGAAATACACAAATCGGTTGGAAATTGAGTCCTGGGCAGAGTTTATAAGATTATGCCCGCAAACGTACGATTTTTAAGCATTAACCCGCCCCTTTTCCCCCCTTAAAAGGCAAAATTCGAAATTCCGGCGCCGTAGTGCACAACTAGATAGTTTTCCGCGTCGAACAAAAAAAGAACCACGAAAATCGGTTGAGAACTAAGGCCTGGGCAGACGACACAAGATTATGCCCAAAAACATACGTTTTTTGAGCATTAACCCCCTCTTTCCCCTCCTAAAAAGGTAAAATTCGAAATTCCGCGACGTAGTGCACAACTAGATAGTTTTCCGCGTCGAACAAAAAAAGAACCAGGAAAATGGGTTGAGAACTGAGGCCTGGGCAGAGTACACAAGATTTTGTTACACACACACTCACAGACATACACCTAAGGTTTTTTTTTCGCGGATTTGGATTCAGAATGGTCTAAAACGGATTACTGTGTGGTTATTTTTTTTTCTGTTGAGTGTTGTCCTCCTTCACCCCAGATCGATCGCATAAGGACGCCCAAGTCTTAATGTGGGACGTCCTAAAAACGGTGAATGAATAAAGGAATAATTATTGTCGCAAGTTTTTGCATGGAACATCATGTGTCTGTTCTCTTCGTCTTAGGATCTAACCTTTTTGAGCTATGTGGTAGATTTATTATGTGAAACCAAACCATATACATCTTATAGACACCGAAATCGTACATTTTTTTGTATTTTTCGAAAACAAATTGTTTGTTCCAACAGGCTGACATAGATTCCAAATTGTTCAGAAAGATGTTGAAAGTTCCAGTGATTTCTTTCAGGACTCAAATTATAAATGTATGAATACGTAACTTCCCTATGTGAGAGGCGAAGCGAAAGGTATAAAACTTGAAATGGGATTGGAAATTTCAAAGAAAAATTAAAGCAATGCAAATGCAATGCTTTCACTCCCTGTAGCAGTATGTTAGCAAAATAAGATTACACTAATCAAAATTTGAAACATTTCATTTGGTCTCCTTCAAACAGGAAAAGGAAATACTGAGATTTGAGGCTGAATCAATTGATCAAAACGGTGCTAATTACCTATTACAAAAAGGTTTATTATTTCTTGTATAGATCACTGACCTGCAAAGTACATAGCTTTGCTTAAACGATACAATTCGGTGGTAGGGAGGGGGGTAATTTTTTCTTGCTCTATTCCAAAGGTTCCGTATTGAAAATAATAAACAAAAATCGTCCCAATACAAAGCAAATACGAACAAATGGATTATCTTTTTTTATAGTGAATTATGTGTAGTTTTCCTCGAATGAGGGAAGAAGAATTGAATTAGTGAGCACTGGAGACGAATCCGTTGTTTCGTTCGTGGAACAACAATTTAATAACTGAGCTAAAAGCTCAGGTTTCGCAGCTGAGAATCAAAAACTATGGCAAGCGGTTTATGGCTCAAGTTGGAATGATGCTCTTCAATGTTTAGAGCGGAGAAACAAAACCTCTGAACTCCCGAGAGTTGCCACTGACTGCCAGTACAGTTTAACAAAGCGGCTCAGCAAACTGGGATGGACCCTTCCTCTTTCTCAAAGTCTTTGTCATTCAATTCCTCGGAAACTTTCAAACTAGGTTAGGTGTGGGAGTCGACGGAAAGAACGTTAGTTTTATAACAAGTGGAAATTTCTAGGACGAAGTGGAAATAAAGGGTCGTGAAGGGGTAACAAAGAGGGGAGATTTATCTGATTCGGTATACCGTATCAGTCACATCATCTTGAAAGTTCCACAAATTGTTTTTTCCGAAGGAGAATACTAAGTAGCTCCAGTTGCTCCGTTTCCTTCCTTCCAAGGAGACCTCTTCTGGAAGTAGGAACAGAAGACGAAACAAACCAATGGAAACTAAGGCCGTACTTGGCCCCAACTCACTTATCCGTCGCTTTTAATGGCTGAGGAAAAGGCTGGAAAGTTCTCTGAAAAAACTCCCTTAGAAGTTCGTACTCAGTCATACGAGTTCACTCGCGAAGTACTTAGTGTTTTGAAACTTTTTACGACCTTTGATTTGGACAAAGACCCCACGGGGGGACAAAAGGCTTTGACTTTGATGGGCTGGTGACTTACAATCTTCTAGTTCGTCCTAGTAGAAAGAAGAAAGTATCTTCTAATAAAATGCTTTTCACTACCAAGAAGTAGGTTCAGGTGGAGAAGTTGTTTCATTTGACATCAGATTATTTCAAGTTGACAGTGAGGTGAACCCTACGTTAGGGGGACACTGCTTACACATTCATCTGGAAGTTGAAGAAGTGTTTCCTCTCTGTGTGAATGTTAGCAATAATGAGACACTAGATCAACTGTGATTCGGTTGACAAATAGTGAACAACGCTATGCCAGATAATCGTATTATCATGTAAAACCATGAGTTGTTCAATTTTCATCGCCCGAAAAAGAATTGATGATTGCATAAAAAATTATTTCATAATAAAAAAATAAATAAAAATAATTCTATTCTTTTACCTTATGGTTTTTGTACTTCAGAAAAATGGTTGGAATTCAAATTTGAGGAGATCTCAGCTGTTTTAACCACGAAATTATCTTCAGTTCCGCCAATAATCTTGAAAAATAAGGCTAGTGAGGAGATGTAATTGTAATAAGATGACGTCATGGCTATATAGATTAGTGCAGCGCAGCCAAGACCGAACAAGGAACTACGACGTTTGTTATCAGTTGCTTACATGATTCAAAGATCATTCAAGATTCTGTTGAGAAAGAAAATCTTTATTAGTAGTCGAGTTATACAGGGTGTCACCCTAACTCGAGGACCAAACTTCAAGGATCGATTCTACAACTAATTTTCAAACTTTTTGTCTCGTGACATTTTTTTTTTAAACGCTTTAAAATCATACTTTTTTCACTTTTAAGATTTTGTTCGTGTTTTCGACCTTGAGCCATTAAAACGGCCATAACTCCCTCAATTTACTAGATAAACTCAAATATGAGTATACCGTTGGAAAGAACGTTAAATTTCCTATCAGTTCATCAGGACACAAAAGCTTTTTAAGCCTTTTGTATAAGTGAATAAATTGGTCAAAGTCAGAAATTTAAAACTTTCTCGAAAATCACCATTTTTCAGGCTGACTCATCTTATGTAATAAACAGCCGTATCGGCGGGCACTCAACGGAAAAAACTTGCCCAGAATCTCAGCTTTCCAACGGTCTATCAATTTTTCTTTTTAACATTCAAATTAGAAGAGTAAATGAAGTTTGAATGCCCGAAAACGTGTGTTTTACAAGCAAATCCAGTGTTTTAAGCGGTTTCTGGTCCCCCTCGACCTCAAGATGGCTTGACGATTTTGGTGTCATTTCCTATGTAATTTTCTACGCTGAATCAAATAGTGATACTTCCGAATGGTTCCGACTGCTAGAAAGTGGATTTTTTGAAGAAAACCTTCGTTTTTCGTACATAAAATACGCATTATTCTTGAATGTGGTAGTGAGCATGAAGTAACACCTTTGAACTCGATAAAAACACCGAATTTCTAGTTGATTGAAGTTTTTGTTGAGTTCAAAGGTGTTACTTCATGCTCACTACCACATTTAAGAATAATGCGTATTTTATGTACGAAAAACGAAGGTTTTCTTCAAAAAATCCACTTTCTAGCTGTCGGAACCATTCGGAAGTATCACTATTTGATTCAGCGTAGAAAATTACATAGGAAATGACACCAAAATCGTCAAGCCATCTTGAGGTCGAGGGGGACCAGAAACCGCTTAAAACACTGGATTTGCTTGTAAAACACACGTTTTCGGGCATTCAAACTTCATTTACTCTTCTAATTTGAATGTTAAAAAGGAAAATTGATAGACCGTTGGAAAGCTGAGATTCTGGGCAAGTTTTTTCCGTTGAGTGCCCGCCGATACGGCTGTTTATTACATAAGATGAGTCAGCCTGAAAAATGGTGATTTTCGAGAAAGTTTTAAATTTTTGATCTTGACCAATTTATTCACTTATACGAAAGACTTTTGTGTGAAAAGCTTTTGTGTCCTGATGAACTGATAGGAAATTTAACGTTCTTTCCAACGGTATACTCATATTTGAGTTTATCCAGTAAATTGAGGGAGTTATGGCCGTTTTAATGGCTCAAGGTCGAAAACACGAACAAAATCTTAAAAGTGAAAAAAGTATAATTTTAAAGCGTTAAAAAAAAAATGTCACGAGACAAAAAAGTTTGCAAATTAGTTGTAGAATCGATCCTTGAAGTTTGGTTCTCGAGTTAGGGTGACACCCTGTATAGGTGAGCATCATCAGGACTCAGTGGAAGAGTAGCAGTTAACACTAAAAAAGGTCTATACAGGAGTAACTAATGTTAAGTACCCTCAACTTAGACATACTTAACATTAGTTACTGTTCAGCAATAGCCTGTCAAAAAATCCGCTAGGACCAGAAATATGGATCTCAATAAGTGTGCCACACTAGGCATGTGCTCACTACCTAACAAATATCAAAGTAAGTCCCTACAACATATTATGTTGTAGGGACTTACTTTGATATTTGTTAGGTAGTGAGCACATGCCTAGTGTGGCACACTTATTGAGATCCATATTTCTGGTCTTAGCGGATTTTTTGACAGGCTATTGCTTCCATGCATCTGCTTCTTACGGGGTTCTTATGGGTATTTCCTTTAGGGAACTGCAAATAAGGTTGTTGGAAGGTGACACTAGGTAGCTGTGTTGGGGAGGTTAATAATTCAAATGGGTAATATATTATATTCTATATAATTATTATTATAATTATTATAATAATAATTATTATTATTATAATTATTATAATTATTATTATATTATATATAATGGGTATATATTATATATTATATATAATATATTATATTATATTATTATATATATTCAAATTTGGGTTGCTGGGGTAGGGTAATAGAGGGTGTTTTTATCTCCTTGGAGCCCTTCTTATCCCTACCCAAGTCAAGGTCATGCGTCCCCGTCGCGCAACCCGGGCCCCCTGGGATGGACAGAGGTGGTCCCATTAGGTTTCCCTGGTGAACCCCTCTTGAAGTTCCAGGGGTGGCTGAATGACCCTCTGGCGACTAGGGAGGGAACCCCTGTCAACGGGTTCCCTGACCCTTCATTTTAAGCGCCCCCCCCCGTTATGGAGAACACCCAAGAGCAGCCTCATAACCCCCGCCTGCCCATTGGCACGCGGGGTTCTAGGGGAGGCGCTCAGAGGCGCCCCAGGCAGGGGCGTCGGCCATCCTCACCTTCCTCCTCTTCCTCATCATCCCTACCCTCTTCCTCTTCCACTGCCTCTCTGAACCACCAGTGTGCCCATTGTGAGCGAGCTTTCACTACCAGGTCCGGCCTTGGTCTCCACGTCAGACGGAAGCATCCTGTTGCTGCTAATGCTGCTATTGATATTGAACGAGTACAGCACAGGTATGCTTCCGAGGAATTGCGCAGGATGGCGGCAGATGAGGTGGTGGCTGTGCGCGATGGGGTACGAAATATCAATGTCTATTTAAGCGAACGTTTTCCCATGCGCACAGTCATTGCCATCAAGAACATCCGCCTGAAGCCCCACTATACTGCCGTGCTAGTCAGAAAGTCGTATCTTGGCTTCACCCAACTTTCGGGAAAACGACCTAATAGGTTTCGTGATGAAATAACTCTTTCACGGGATTTATTTTCCTCCTTTTACCACAACTAAAAGTTTTTCTTATAGGAAATTAGTTGCTGAATCGATTTCTGAGGTCAAAATTAAACATTTTCAAGTGTATATTGTAAAAAAACTGTATAACATTTTTCTATTCTTATTTTACTTACATTTAGGTCTGATATACTAAGCCTTGAAGTCGTATCTCGATCTTGAATTCACGTTTGCGCAAGCGCAGTGGCTACTATCAGTCCGAAGGTGGTGATATTCATAGGGGACCATCTAAATACTAATTTGTAACATCCCTGAAAATTTCATTGAAATCGGATGGAAAATGTAGAAGTTATGGCCGTTACAAGGAAATTCAGTTTTGCGCATACGCAGTGGCTACTATCAGTCCGAAGGTGGTGATTTTCATAGGGGACCATCTAAATACTAATCTGTAACATCCCTGAAAATTTCATAGAATTCGGATGAGAAATGTAGAAGTTATGGCCGTTACAAGGAAATTCACGTTTGCGCATACGCAGTGCTACTATCAGTCCGAAGGTGGTGATTTTCATAGGGGACCATCTAAATACTAATCTGTAACATCCCTGAAAATTTCATTGAAATCGGATGGAAAATGAAGAAGTTATGGCCGTTACAAGGAAATTCACGTTTGCGCATACGCAGTGGCTACTATCAGTCCAAAGGCGGTGATTTTCATAGGGGACCATCTAAATACTAATCTGTAACATTCCTGAAAATTTCATTGAATTCGGATGAGAAATGTAGAAGTTATGGCCGTTACAATGAATTCACCGTATTCCGTTACAGTTTTTTTGACAATATACACTAAAAAATGTTTAATTTTGATCTCAATAATCGATTCAGCAACTAATTTCCGGTAAGAAAAACTATTAGTTGCGGTAAAAGGAGGAAAAATAATCCCGTGAAAGAGTTAGTTATACGAAACCTATTAGGTCGTTTTCCCGAAAGTAGGGTGAAGCCAAGATACGACTTTCTGGCTTAGCAAGGCAGTATTTGGATAGGTAACAGTGAGAAGGTTCCTAAAGTCACCACTAAATGCTGAGTTTTCAGAGGCAAAAAGTCGTATCATGTCGAATCAGAATGCAAGAAGTCGTATCGTCGAAATACTAAGGCCGATTCTCGTAAGTGTGTCAAGATACGAGTTTTCTTCTTCTGATTCGCTCTGATACGACTAGTTACTTAGCATAATCAAGTTAACATGCCTTAACGCAAAAATCGGGAGGCTTGTTTGAGGCATTTCTAGTCGAGATACGACTCTGAAACTTCGAAAATCGATAGAAATCGACCCCATAAACCCCCGGGTACCAATAACTCAATTTGGTCAAATTTTCACTATACGACTTTCTGGCTTAGCACGGCAGTATAAGCAGCTTGTCCAGGAAGCGATCCTGGCAAAAAGCAGTGGGGGCTTCTCCAGCATCTCCTGTTGC
Source organism: Apolygus lucorum (assembly GCA_009739505.2). Taxonomy (NCBI): domain Eukaryota; kingdom Metazoa; phylum Arthropoda; class Insecta; order Hemiptera; family Miridae; genus Apolygus; species Apolygus lucorum. Next base: position 1,735,066 of record CM019178.2, read on the forward strand.
TGACGTGGAGCAGCAGCCTGCCATTCAGTATCCCTCCCCCCGGGACCTCCGGTCTTCTTGCCGATCTGAAGACCGAAGTCTTGAGGCTCGGGGGGCAGGTAGGTCGTATTGAAGGCTATGAAAGCACCTACCTGCAGGGTCTGGCGAGGCGGGCTGCTGAAGGGCTGGATAACCTGGAAAATGAGGTGGCAGCCTATTTAGGGAGAATCTTCCCGCGGGTTGTGGACGCGACCGTGACGCAGCACCAGGGGGGACCTCCTCCTGGAGTGGTGTTGCGTGGAGGTCGCAGAGCAGCCAAACAAGCAAGACGGCGGGAGTACCACCGGGTTCAGAGTTTGTGGAGGAAGCATCCGGCGCGTGTGGCTGCGGAGGTACTGGAAGAGCCTGGGGAAAATCAAGTTCAACCCCCTCTCCAGGAGTTTGTGGATTTCTGGGAGCCACTTCTGAGTGCTCCCAGTCACGACCCTGGAGAGCGTGTGGTTCCCCCAGTCTCTACCAGGGATTCCTTGCGCAGCATCATGTGTTCGCCGGTGCTGTCTGACGAGGCACATAAGTGCCGTGTCAAGAACTCCACTTCCGCTGGACCTGATGGTATTTCCGCCCGTCGCTGGAATAAAGCACCTAAGACGATTAAGCTGCTCGTCCTCAACCTACTCCTCCTTGCGGGAAGACCCCCGAAAGCGTTAACCCGAGCCCGAACGGTGTTCATCCCAAAGAAAGGGGGAAGTGGGCCTGGAGGCTATCGACCGATCTCTGTGTCCTCGGTAGTCTTCCGCCACTTCCAGAAAGTACTGGCATCTCGCCTCCAGGAGGCTGGTATCATTGGTGACGTCCAGAGAGCGTTTCGGCCAGCAGATGGCACGGCGGAGAACCTTACAGTTCTCCAAACTGTCATCTCGCTGGCCCGTATGAAGCGCCGCCAACTCCATCTGGCTGCTCTGGACGTCGCTAAGGCCTTTGATACAGTCAGTCACCTTGCCCTGACCGATTGCCTTCGTGGTGTCGGGGCCCCATCTCGGTTAATCGAGTATGTGGCCTGTCTGTACCAGGAAGGCGTGACGGTCCTGGAGGCAGGAGGTGAGGTGTCAGGGGATGTACGGATCGGGCGTGGGGTACGCCAGGGGGATCCCCTATCACCACTCCTCTTCAACCTGGTCGTGGACACGGCCTTGGGTAAGCTGCCCACAGAAGTAGGGTTTGATCTCGCCCCTGGGGTGCGAGTAGGAGCATTGGCTTTTGCCGATGATGTTATCCTACTCGCAGAAACCCGTGAGGGCTTGCAGATCGCCCTCAATGCATTTGCTAAGCAGCTAGCCAGGTGTGGACTTGTGGTTAACCCCGATAAGTGTGGGTCGGTCTCCTTGGTCCCGTCGGGTCGCCAACATAAGGTGAAAGTTGTGGATGGGGGTTTTGTCATAGGACAATCCCCCATCCCATCTCGATCCGTGTTGGAGGTTTGGCGGTACCTTGGAGTCGACTTCATGGGGGTGGCCACCATTAGTGCCAGCCGTGTGGACCTTGGTAGAGCGCTAGCTCGCGTTACCAAGGCTCCATTGAAGCCACAGCAGAAGCTGCGCCTCCTCCGCACGTACTTACTGCCAAAGCTGACCTATGGGTTAGTCTTTGGCAGGCTTACGGTGGGGAGGCTGCAAGAGTTAGATCGACAAGTTCGCTCTGCTGTGCGCTCTTGGCTGAGGTTCCCACCTGGTGTCCCAAGTGCCTATGTTCACGCACCGGTCAAATCTGGTGGGCTTGGCATTGTGTCTTTCTCGGCATGTATCCGTTCATTGCGCCGCCAGCGCCTGCTAGCCCTTCAAGGGTCGAGCTGGGAGGTTGCCCGTGCGGCTGCTGATCTTGATTTTGTCAGGCAGCAGTTAGCATGGTGCGACCGAGCAACACCATCTGCTCCAAAACCCAGTTCGTCTGCTGAGTTCGCTGCTGCGCTGCATGAGTCAGTAGATGGTAAAGAACTCCGACAGTGCTCCGAAAGCCCTGTCTCTTCCTAATGGGTAGATTGGGCTTCGGAGGGCATTGGGTTCCGTGACTACCGACACTTCCACGCCGTCCGCATGGCAACTCTGCCAACTGCGGTACGGTGTTCGAGGGGTAGTCGTGGGACAACTCTACCCCTTTGCCGCGCCTGTCGGAGTGGAAATGAACATCTGTATCATGTAGTGCAGCAATGTCCTCGGACTCATGGGGGCCGCATTTTACGTCATGATGCGGTCGCCAAGCAGATAGCAGGTGCTTTGTCATCTAGCGGCTGGGATGTTGAGAGGGAGAGATTGTATCACATGCCAAGTGACCAGGGTAAGAAGCCCGACATTGTTGCCGTCAAGCCCGACCAGTCTTGCATTATCCTGGATGTCCAAGTTGTCAATGGCAGCTTGGACATGGAGCAGACTTGGCGGGCTAAGATAAGAAAGTATGATAGAAATGATTTACGGCAAGCAGTGTCGGAGCTAAAAGGAGTGGCACCCAACAACATCAGGGTGATGGCTGCAACCTTATCATGGCGCGGGGTGTGGTGCGGGAAAAGTGCCACGGAGTTGCGTGAGTTGGGCATCTCAGTAGGCGTACTCCGTGGTATCACCACCCGTGTCCTGCTCGGCTCATATTTGAACTGGTGGTCGTTTTATAGAGGCACTTCCCTTCATCCCTCTCTCCCACCCCCACCTTCCTCATCTTCCCTCATCCCTAGGGCCGGCGTCGGGTGAGTCCTGGGCGTCCTCCCCATTATTTAATTATTTATTTATTTATTTTTATTTTATGGCGTGCCCCCTCCGTCAAAAAAGACATTTTGTCTTTGAGGGGAGTTCGGAAAAAAAAAAAAAAAAAAAAAATATGGGTACTGACATAGTTTTTATGTGGATTCTTGGTGGCTTTAGATTTTGGGTGCAGCACAAATTTCTGTGGTACATAACTCAATTTTATGTAAAGAAGGGAAGCTCTACTTGTAAATGCATCAGGGTGTCCTGCTCTACCTGTAAGTTGAATTGACGTTATTTTTCGAATGTTGTGTTGATTATATTGCAAAAGTATGTTTTAGGTATACTTACACAATTTAGCACTGATTTTAATTGAAAAAGCCGCGTATTTTAGAGCGCACATGTGTGTTAATTTCATTCAAGCTAAAATAATAAGTTAGGAGTGATCTCTATCTTCCTCTACTTGTCACTTCTAATAATAGGGGAGGAAACATAGCAGGTGGACATCGGGTTTTGGGAGGCCAGATGCATTGTTGCAGTAGGTACTATTTACTCTTACATATGTATTACTATCATCTCATTTTATATACATTTAGGGTTTTTACAATGAGTTATTCTCAAGCTAAGGAGTAATGCTATGAATAGGAACATTGTGTTTTGGTTCTGCATGACTATTTTCGGTAATTTAAAAAAAAGGTGTTAATTTTTTTGTTTATTCATACATACATCACGATACTCTACTATATTAATGTTTTCGTTTTTAATATATAATGCAAATAATAAAAAATCATAAGGACATAGCCTCAATATTTATCCCCCTCAACCTACCTACTTCAACCGAAGACAGGCCCAACACGTACCTAATGAAAAAAAAAAAAAAAAATCTGTGCATTCATAGAAACAAGGGAAATATCCATTATCTACTGTTTTTCCATCCAAGGAAGAAATGGTCTATGTTTGTTTTTCCTGTATAGATCACAAGTCTGCTAAGCTTTAATATTAAACTATCAACAACATTTTCGCACAAGGTTAACCATCATTTCGGGCCAAGCCTAATGTCGGATAGGAAATCTGAGCAAATTGCATCCCTTCATGCATTTATATTATTGTAAAAGTGTACAAAATGGCGAAAATAAACGTATCTATCTATCTATCTATCTATCTATCTATCAGAATGACACAAATTAGGAGTACTACCATGAATAGCATCCTTATTACAGAGTTTTTGGTGCCTGTACAATAGAATCTTTTGTTGCTTGATTCCAGGTTTAATTATAATATAATAACAATAAAGTCAATAATTTATTATAATAAAATAACAATTTTATCATAATATAATACAATATTATTTTCAGTTTCTACGTACTTTGTGAATTAAAACATCATCTTTTGAGTGTTGTGGGGGGGGGGAGAAACGTACTTCGTTAATTCCATAATTGATTGTTGAAAATAATAATTCAGTGCTTGGTTTCTTCGGTCAAAAGGTAGATGTGAATGAAGAACCAACGTTGGTGTGTTGAACCTCTCGAGAGAGAACTGTGAGCGGATTGAAGAGCGCCTCTGCTCAGACGAGCTGTGATCGTGTCAAATACCGAAATGTCAATTTGTTTTTCATCATCTGATAGTGAGGACTGGTAGACGTGACCGGAGCCCCTGACCAAACGAACAATACCGTCCCGGAGTGAAAGGTTGGAGCCGTCGAGGTCACAACTCATTCTGATGCTAATGCAATTGATTTGGAATCGCATCTTAGAGTCTCGGGTCATTATACCTGAGGTGGGTTTACTGCACCTCTCCCATCTGATTACAGGACCGGGATGGAAACATGAAAACATCTTTGTTGCCGCATGGGCAACCGAAGTGTTTCTACATGACAAAGAAATTCGTACAAAGCCGAAGAGCTATTCCAACTCACGTTGACCTCTAACTTTCCAGTTCATAGTCAGCAGGTATTCCTGTCAAACCATGAATTAATGTCTCATTTTGTCTCTTCTATACTGAGATAATATCTTCGTAGATCGTCTCCTATTGATGTTATCTTCTGTTTCGTTGTCTTGGATTTGTTCCTTCAAACTAAATTCTTCTTATTGTAAACCACCTTATTGGAGAATGATGATAACCTTACGTCAAAAGGGCTTACCTGCTTTACCCGACTAGCTGGATACAACGGATTCTCCAATAAAGTAGGTACGTTAACAACAATTGTGCTCTTACAACAAGCGGAATTAACCTTTTATTTTTGAACAATAGATTCTACTTGTCCTCCTTTGTTACATTTAAAGACTATCGTGAACTCAATTAGGTAGAGTTGGAAAATCAACTTTAAAATCATGTTGCTGTTTATTTAATTACAAATTTGACAACATGATCGTACGCATTCAATTTAGTATGGAGACAAGTAGTAGGTATTGATTTACTGGTGGCGTAAAACTATAATACATATAATACTGTACTCATAAATGTTTTTATTACTGGGGGTAACCTGAAACTAATCAGCAATACTACAAGAATTGACTCTACAACTGATTGATTTGCAACAACCTATTCTTCACTGAACTTTTTTATACTGGCACTCTTTTCAAACTAAATAGAGTGAATAAACACTCAATTGTTTCAAAAACAGAAAATTTTTTCGCATACAAACACTAATTTCCACTTAAATTTCAATTGAAAGTTGAAAAGCTTATGAAATGGAACATGTTTGGAATTTTTGAGGGCTCCTAAAAAATACCTCGATTTGGAAGGAAAAATTGTAAAAATCACTGAAAAACATACAATAGTATATAAAGTTTAAGGTAGAAAGACAACTCTAGTGTGCTGTTTTTTTTTTAATTGGTGGAGAGCTGAAAAAAGTTGTTGGACAACTTTTTTCTTCGATTCCTGAAGGATCAGACTGAGTAGGGGCGTTTGCAAATAAGTAAACTACCAGTTAAAACGAGTCTGAATTGATTTGAAAAAAAAAATACATCGATGAAAAAAGGTGAACCCTACCTAGGAGCTCCTTTGATAAAGAATATATTATTGCCTTACAGATAACTAAAAAAACTATAGATTGTATTTTTCAAGTCTCAAAAAAGTTCTTACGAAATACCGAGGAAAATAAGTAAAATAAAATGACTGACCGATTCTTGTGGATCAGGGCAGCTACTCGTTGAGGCTGCACCCAGGCGGTCCGGTGGAGGAATCCTTCCAACGGAGAATATGCAGTACTGAATCGACTCGGCACACACGTTGCAGCTTCCTGACTAACAATGCTGAAAGCAGAAGTGTGCTGAGCACCGTGTGATCTAACATATGACGGGCTGGTACTTACATCGATCGACGATGGTACAAAAGGATGATGGAGCCAGTCGCCTGATGCAGAATCCAAGAATCGAGGATGAGAATCAATACTGGTGATCTCATCAACCAGACCGACAATAGTTAGATGGCGTTAGATTTAAGTTGGCGTTAAATAGAGCTGTGGCCTTCGACGATGAGCTGAACTGCGGAAGATCTGCAGGAACCAGCTAGCGTCGACGCGAGCAGGGAAGGAAAGGACTCTTATTGGATGTTTGGAAGTTAGTGATGCTTCATTAGATCTCACTGAGTCACTGGGATAACTGATTGTCTCGGCTCTTAGAAAATAAATAAAGTAGGTTGCAGTTGTCTTAACATAAAGTAGGTAATGCTGATCGGTTTTGGGACACTCTGGTAATTAACGATAATCATAAGATCATAGCAAAGTAATTGTTATTCATTCGGAATTTTTTCATTATAAAAATGTAAGCTTGAGATTCAAATTTTTATGTTATTTCAATTTTCATCTAAAACTAATGTCAGTATAATATTATTTAACAAATAATCACATACTCGTAAAATATAAATTATGAGAGACCATAAACAATCTAATGCTATGTGTTTGATGAGCTGTGTTTTGATGGCATAACAGTAATTATCCTCTGAAAATGATGAGAGCTCATTTCGGTACAGTCGACTCTGCTAAGTGTTACGTCATAAATATTTACTTCCCTCGACAGTGGATCGATCTCCAGTCATCCGACTGAAGATGCACGAACCTGAGTCGGGCTCGCTATCACTGTGCCAAGGAAGTGAATGGACAGAGTAGCTAGAGGGATAGCTGATCACAACACCCGTGCTGTTCTTTAAGAAAGGCTACATCGACCATCCAATTAGTCAGACATTTATTTCTAATCATGATTAACATGTTAGATTCTTCCTTATTTAATCTAATCTGAATTTTACGTAACAACTTGGCAGCAATGAGCTGCACTGTATCACCTCGATACCAGAATAAATTGCGGGTGAAACGAAATAAACTGCGAAGACTTTTCCTACAGGTCGTCGAGTAGTTCTATAGAACTCTGAAGTGGCGGTTCGTGCGAAGTCTTAAAGTTCAGAGAGAGTAAATCATTCGACTCCCGAGACCCCTTCGGCTCCAGCATTCCGAGTCCGCACTTCCAGATTTATTTTATTTGCATACGGAAAAGTAAATGCCAGTTGAATATATTCGCCGTTACTCAAACTCAAAAGCCACTAGCAGGAAAGCCCTTTACGGTTTATGTATCACTTAGACCGGACGGGAGGTTGCGTATGTTGCGGATGCGACTTCCTCGATAACTCAATTAAACTCCTCGATCGTTCGGCTCCCTCCCTACCGATGGTAGTTGTAGGTTCGAGAATCGATCGAGTGTTCATACAAATTTTCAATGATGGCGGTTACTAAACAATTCAACCCATGAATCAAGAGATTCGTGAAAAAAATAGAAAAATTAAAAAAAAAACACTATATAAAAGCGACGGTTACCGAAATGTTGTAGACTGGAATGGAAAAAATCGTATTCTTGCAGCATTAAAGGGCGAGAAAAAATCGAAATTTTGGTCAATATTTCAAAAGTTACCTACTTTTGTGAGTTACTTTTTACCTGGAAGGTCATCAGAACCGAGATTGAGACGATTCAGCTCATTGAATTATACACCCATAATATCGCATCCCAACAGTAGGAATGTGACAAGTCGAAAATCACAACTTTAAGGGAAAAGATTTTGAAGTTTTGAGTAAACTAATTTTCCATGTGAAGTACGAATATATTGAGTATGTTTTTTACTTTTACTTGCATGTCTACTCGAAGCTTCCAACGCAACAAGGTGTCTCATCACCCTATTCGGTGAGCTGGTATATATTGATGAATATTGAACATTAAACATTGCTTGTGACTCATTTAATTTCTCATCAAACATTGGTTATGTGTATATCATTCAGAAACAACAATAATTTGACAAAAATAAACTAGAAGGAAGCATTTCGCTTATAATTCAATAGTGATTTATCTCAAAATTTGCGATTCTCGGTCACTTCTATGCTCGCAAAACTAGTCGGGAGATGTCCATTGTCGTACCACTCCACCACCTGTAAAATATTAGTGGATATAGTGTCACAAAACAGTGATCACAAGTACAACTTACTTTGAGATAATAATATTATCTCAAAGTAAGTTGTACTTGTGATCACTGTTTTGTGACACTATATCCACTAATATCATTCATATATTAGTCATATATTATATGACACTATTGCATTAACACTAATTGGACCATGGTGTCACTTGTGTCACCGAAAACATCTTGAGAATTCCACAGCTGTGCTGTCACCAGATTAACTATATTTAAATTGAAATTTAAAAATGATGGACGGTGCAGAATTTTTTGAAGAAAAAAAATTTAGTTAAGTTATCAAGATTCAGAAAAGATGTTCAAAAATTTTGAAAAATTTTTCATCGATTCCCTAGGACATTTTTGTGATAACTTTATGTTTAGACTTCTAAAAACCCACAAAAAATTGTGCTATTCATTAAATTAAAAATTGCAATTTAATTTTGGTTACTCTGACGACATTTCGGCACAGCTGTGGAGTTCCTAAGATGTTTTCGGCGACACTAGTGACACTGTATTTACCACAGGATATGGGGGAATAAGCACGGCACATAAACGGTATTAGAACGGGTATATTAAACGGTACAGTGCGGTAATTAAACGGTTTTAAGCAGCAACAGAGTAAGACGGGTGATTTCGGCAATACAATGTTCTGGACTGAGGAAAAGAACATTTCGCTGTTCTGGGCGATTCGGAACCAGGGTGTAGCAGTTTTGCTCTGAATAATTCAGAGTACTAATTATTAGTACTTTCGGTGGGTAAACTTAATCAGTGATAATCGGTTATGTTTAAAGTTCTTCTATTGTGCAAAATTATTCTCGTACTGGTTCTTGTAATCCGGTTTACGGATTATCGGGATATGGGTTTCAATCGGGTTGGGAATGGGACCTCTGTCGGGGCGCCTCGGAACCGGGTCCGGGCGGTTGATTTGAAATCACCGTTCGTGAAGTGGCGGGGGAGTTCAAACAGACTCCATTGTCCAATCAGGGTTAAATGAGCGATTTACCATTGAACGAATTTGTATGACCATACCGTACCATTGTGGAAAAAAACATAGCTGCTTATAGGTAATTGTTTGCAACCATTTTTAGGTACCTATCCACCGATGACTGAATAATGATTATCTAAGCGCTCTCTGTTTATTGGATGAAGAAACTAGTTTCACCAATCGATCACACTTAAAATTTTGGTGTGGCAGGTGATTCATATAACGTGACGATATTCCACTCACCTCTGAAAATTATACATGAACCGAAATTTGATCCTCCGAGTTTTTTTTCCAATGTATTTCAAAACGAAATTTTTTTACATTCAAGTTATTCCCTATTTACTCGTACTTTTTTATGTGTCCTAGAAATCATATAACAGTACAAACTGGAGAGTGGAGAAGAAAGTACCTACCGCATCACTGTCATGGAAGCCAACGACACCGTCATTATCGACCAGGATGAAGAAGACGAAGAATCACAGTCTGACCCACAACCCCTTTACGACCATATTGCTCAAGTCCGAGAGGAACTGGAATTATTTTTGCCTTATGGCTTTTTGCCCCCATTTCAATTACTCCTCATTTTCTACGAGACCCCTGCGGTCCCACTAATGGGTTGTAACAGTGGAGTTCAGACCGAGTGCTCCGACTGGGGGACTGAGAAAATTAAGTCCGGAGCCTTCCTTCAACGTCCGGTTCACAGAGACATTAGCTATTGTTGGAAAACCGCTGTTAACCCTCAGGCGACTGAGCTTCGAACAGCTTTTTAAACAAGGACGATCAAAATCTCGTAGAATCCCACGGGGTCATACAGGAGATGATCATACACCGGACATGCCCTTTTCCAAAATTGATTTTCAATAATCCTTCATTTTTGAAGTAACGGAATTACAAACAACTTCCTAGTAATTGTTTGATGCAAAGTATGTAACCAAGTATCCAAATTTGAGCTAACTCAACAAAAAGACAGCGAATAAATACACAACGGTTTATTATTGTTCGATTAGTTTTCGCCATTTACAGTGATAACATATTTGCACTGCTCAGTACTGTTGTGATGATACCCTACAATTACTAATCCAAAACCGTTATTTATTGCGAAAGTTTCAATGTTCTTCAGCCTTTTGCTGCATCGTAGTTCATGAGGTGAAAGCAGATACTTTTTATGACGGTTCGCATTGTGACTCATGTACAACGAATCAACATGAAGCGTTTTTCATTCGATTTTCTGGTCTCAAGACCGTTGAAACAAAAACATGAAGTTTTGAAGTAGGAAGAATTTAATTTTTTTCTTGTTGAATTTATTCAGAAGATGCAGCTGAACACCCCTTATTTTCGGCTCAAAACTGTCTTCAGGCCTTCAAGCGATGGAAATCGTCTCCTAACATTCAAAATCAGTGAATTTATATTGCTCAAATACATTTACATGTTCACAAGTTTGTTTTGTTCAATAACACTAAGTAACACCTGTAGGAATTCATATATACCAATATTTGAAATAAGTGTCTAAGTTAGGAACTGTAATTGTCCATATTTGGAAGATATTCTGAAGACAAAAGTCTTAAAGCTTAGCGCAATAAAGTCAATAAAAAATCACCCTGTGATGATAATCGAAGTTAATTAGAAAAATCGTATACGTCCAAACTTTTCACAACCAACTCACAATTAAAATAACTACTTGAAACTGAAAGATTGGGTGAAACATGGAATGAAGAGTGACGTATCCCTTAACCTTTCAACAATTGGTGCTGTTGAGTTACTACAACGAAACTCGAGTAAATTTTCAGTCAGTATAGTTAGGAGTAAAATTCAATTACCATAACATGTATTAATTGAGTCCTCAGTTTAACTTAAATGGGTTAACCCATTTAAACTAAACCCAAACTCTTAAATGGGTTAACCCATTTAAACTAAACCCAAACTCTTAAATGGGTTAACCCATTTAAACTAAACCCCAACTCTTAAATGGGTAAACCCATTTAAACTAAACCCAAACTCTTAAATGGGTTAACCCATTTCCGGCCACTTATGCGTTTTTCATCGTCATATTCATGATTTTTCTAAATATTGAAAATGGTGGGAAATCTTTGCAGAAGAATTTTTTCTCGTTCATGCTGCTACTAAAATTTTCAGAAAAAGTTTCCTTTGACGTTCGGGAGCCATGAACCCTTTGATGTTCTGGGCCATGAGTTGGAACAGATTCCGGTCCATAAATAGACTTTTACATTATTACCAAAAACAATGAACTGGATGAGTAAATCATATCGATTTGGAAAATTTAGGCCTCTCAAGTCCCATCAAAAAACGCTGCAAATCATTGCTCAAAGGTTTATTATTTTCTGTATAGATCACCCTTCTGTATAGATCACTGGTCCTCCATCAATAGCACCTACCACCATCTGTATTCTCCCTTGACCTTCCCTCTCAAATTTCAGCTTCCTGCGTTCAATAGGATTGAAAATGGCTTCGGAGTTCACTCAGCTGATCAGTGATCTGAAAAGTGAAGAAGATCTCCTCGAATGCTGGAGACGCCTGGAAGAGCACTTCCATTCAGGATTGACGCCTGGAAGAGCACTGATCAGCTGAGTGAGCTCCGAAGCCATTTTCAATCCTATTGAACGCAGGAATCTGAAATTTGAGAGGGAAGGTCAAGGGAGAATACAGATGGTGGTAGGTGCTATTGATGGAGAACCAGTGATCTATACAGAAAATAATGAACCTTTGAGCAATGATTTGAAGCTTTTTTTACCTACCAACATTTTTTTAACCTACCAACTATTGGTAGGTACTACCTACCACACCATACTGCTCCACACCTTCACAATCAAGTTTATTAGAAAGAACTAAACGCTTCACACTCGATTCGAAAAATGGAAAGCTTCGTATGGAAATTTGATTACTGATTACGCAAAAGGCAAAACTGTATACAAATCGAAAAAACGCTGCAAATCATTGCTCAAAGGTTTATTATTTTGTGTATAGATCATCCTTCTGTATAGATCACTGGTTCTCCATCAATAGCACCTACCACCATCTGTATTCTCCCTTGATCTTCCCTCTCAAATTTCAGCTCCTGCGTTCAATAGGATTGAAAATGGCTTCGGAGCTCACTCAGCTGATCTGTGATCTGAAGAGTGAAGAAGATCTCCTCGAATGCTGGAGACGCCTGGAAGAGCACTTCCATTTAATAGGATTGAAAATGGCTTCGGAGCTCACTCAGCTGATCAGTGATCTGATCAGTGAGCAATGATTTGCAGCGTTTTTTACCTACAAACATTGTTTTACCTACCAACTTTTTTTACCTACCAACTATTGGTAGGTACTCCCTACCACACTATAATGGCTTCACACCTTCACAATCAAGTTTATTAGAAAGAACTAAACGCTTCACACTCGATTCGAAAAATAGAAAGTATTGATAAGTATAGCTTGATATGAAAATTTGATTACTGGTTACGCAGAAGGCAAAACTGTATACAAATCGAAGAAATTAACAGCGATCGCATTTTAGTCAGATAAAATTTGAACGGCGATCAGACCTCTTTTGCGATTCACACTCATGATTCTGTTTTATCGAAGGAAAACCTTCAAATACTCGTAGGGACCGAACGGTTTGTCCTACAGAGCTCCGGGTGGTCTCAAAAATTTTTAAAAATTCAATACTATTTAAAATTGGTGAAAAAACGATACCTTTATTTCGAGAGTTTTCGAGCTAGGGCACTCATGAAAATTTCAACCCTTAATTTTCACCCCTTAGAAGTGACCTACATCAACCAAAAGCTTCGCGGCACAACTAGACCCCAAATGGAGCCCATATACCAAATTTGAACCAAATCGGTCCAGTGTTGCTAAGAAAAGTGCCGCGTACGGCGTACGGCGGACGGCGGACGGCGGACGGACGGAAATTTTTTTATTCGATTTTCGTATTCTACGTACCTTGAAACGTAAAACATCAAATTTTGAGGGGGGGTTAAAAAATTTTTTTTCTTGCTCGATTTCAAAGGCTTATTACCTATTGAAAATAATAAACCAAAATAAAATTCATAGAATATCGAGTATTTTCGCTCTCGACTGGTGAGCAAATGATGCTTCATTTCGGATGGAATTCGGTAAAACAGTTCATCCTCCACTCCTCATTATTAAGTTTCCTATACCCTTGGCTTGGAATGGGTTAAGGTGTTAAGGGGTTCCCACAAATCCCAAATTTTCTGGGTAGATAATATCTACCCTGAATTGAGTAGTCGAGTCTTCTGAGTAGCTAATATTATCAGCTACTCAGAAGACTAGACTACTCAAAAATTTGTTTTCGAACCAACAGGGAGAGGCCGGAAGTTGAGTGATGTGGGAATATCACAACCTAACGAAGTATACAAATTATATAATCTATAATTTATATTATAATTTGAATGTAACTGAATTCTAAGTACTGTTTTTTTTTGTGATTTACCTATGATTGCTATTGAAACGAGACTTTTATGTTTTTTTGAGTAATATTTATTTGCATATTAAGTCCAATCATTGTACGAGGAAATTCGAATAGCCACTTGGTTGGTGTACGTTAGTATTTTTCGAGTCACATCTTCTATTTCTTCTACTACAGATAGATTAGCAGTATCGTCTGCAGATGTAGAAATGATAATTTTTTCTTCATTTTGTCGAGTTTACATCAGAAACAGTAAAAGCTCCAGAACGCTCTCTTGCAGGACTTCTACTTTTAAAGGCTTACAAAGTATAACACCCTGAATGGCGATTTTCAGTAGTACACGGTACTGCCTTGGGAGATTCATGTGCAGCTTAAACTCCGAACCATCGTGCCTAACCTTGTAGAAATCCTTTTCAATATCTAGCAAAATGCTTGGATTTCTAACACATGTAAGTAGGTATGTAAGAAAATAAATGCAATCCTAACTGATTCAAATCGGAAAAAAATAAGAACAAAAAGAACCTCTACCATACAGATAAATGTTGTTGGAGTGAAAAAATATTTATATCTACTGTTTGATTTGATTTTGATGGATAACCCCTTTTGGAAAACCAATCCTTTATTTCTTTGATATTCAACGTCTATATCTATACATAAAACCCCAATCTTACGAATGTACGTCGCCCGAACGTGGGGGTCTAGGGTTCGATTCCAAGCCGCGACATCAACATTTTCCTGCTTCCTGCAGGCTTTTCTGCTGGTATTGATATAATAGGCACAACAAATTCGTTTCTACCTACAAAAACAATAAAAACCGAAGTAGATAGATAAATTAATTCCTTGAGGAAGGTTAAAGTCACCAAGTATAATCAAGTCGTTTGCCGAGGTTTTTAGTGCCAAAACACGAGTTGAAATCGTTCGGTAGAAGAACCCCTGGGGCGAAAGGGCGCTGCGCGTGGGTGCACTACGAGAATTACAACCATTATGTCGAAAAATATATGTGCGAGACGGAAGGTCCATTTCTGCCTGACCATCAAAATATACTACTTGCTCCTACATAAAAATGCAATCGTCCCTCCCCGTATTATTTGTTTGGAAACCCCATCGGTAGCGGTAAGGGCACGGAAAATCGACTGTCTTCCGAATTCCACGGTGTCCCGGGTTGAGAAATAAAGAATAAAAACGAGGAACATTGTTATTCAAATTCGACGCATCCCGTGCCTTCAGTCATAAAGTGTTTGATTTATCTGACACAAGGTGGGACTGTTAGGTGGCGATACCTATGTTAATGAGCGAAATTTCGAGAGGGGTTCTCAATTTCGGATATGTTATGGGAGTTATTGACCGGGCTTTGCGGGGTTAAATGGGAAATTGTTTTGACTAATATTTGAATGGCGGCGGTGTAAATCGGTTGAAAAGGAAAGACCGTGAAGAGAGATAGGAGAAAAAATAGGCCCAAGATGTGGAGCGGTTCACAAAAGGAGTTCTCTGCCTCGTCGATTCATATGTAAAACAAGGTTCTCTGCTTCTCTCCATTGTGTATGCAAACAAATCCTCTATGCCCTCCTCAGAGCTTCCAAGGTTCCATCTTCATTTCGAGAGCACGGATGACCATCTGGAATCGTTTTTTTCGGAGGTATCCAGTATCAATCGGACGTAAGAGAGAAACTAAGTTCTCAAAGAGTACTTTAGGTTGAATAATTTGAAACAAAAACTTCATAAACTACCAATTAACCCTTTACCGGTTGTTGTTCCTTCAGAGAACATACCTGGATACTTCCCATGTTTTTACTTCTATGGAGTTTCGGTGTCATAAATGGATATGTTTCTACCCAACTGAATTCACTCTAACGTGTGAGAGAAGCAGAAAACCTTATTGAAGTGTGGTGCATGTGAAGTGAATTTTTCAAGATATTTCTATTGCTTAAAACCAAGCCTTTTTGCCGTAGAAAACGAATATCTTTGCAAAAGGTGAGTTGAATTTGCTGGCTCATGCATAATTTCGACGATCGTCTAAAAGTTAAGCGCAGTTTTATGAATGTGAAAACTATGTTCCTCTGAAGGAACAGATTCCTGTAAGGTGAAATACAGGTGTCCCTTCAAACGCACAAAGTCTCGTTTGGGTTAGCTTTTGCTGAGAATTATTTAGCTGATTTTGTGTGTTTTCTATTAGGTATTGCGATAGAGATGTCCTCCGGGCTCAAAACTTGAGGATCTCGCTTTCGCAGAGATTCCCAACAATAATTCAGGTTCGGAAAATGAAGCATTTCGAAGCCTTCGAATCACTCCAAAATTGAAATCGCACAAAGCCTGGTAAAATTAATCAATTCAGAATGGGGGGTGCGCCTGTTTTTTTGAAAATTTGTAATCGAAAGTATACTATCATTCTATCATTTTGAGAATTTAGATACCAGCCGTTCTCTCTTTGACCGACTTCATTGGATGAGTAGATCTACTTCTATGATTTTTCAAAGTTTCGAATGTTTATGACGTCACAGTGGGCTGGGGGGTGCGTGAATTCATGAACATTCGAAACGTTGAAAAATCATAGAAAAAGTTCTTTTCATACTAGAAGGTTGCGGTTGGTGTCAAAATTCTCAGAATGAGGTGAAATTTAGATTAAAAATAACAATAAACAGTTTTTTTTCGAACCACGCGCACACCCCATTAATTCAGGATGTTTATGATTTGTCTGTAAATTACCACTTGTAAAAATGAAAGCTACAAAACTTTCATTTCACCCCGTTGATATAGTAACATTCTTACCATCGAAAATGTGATAAATCCTTGCAATACCCATAACTTCTACATTTTCCAACAATGTAGGGTCCCCTGATAGGGTAGCACAAGGTACTTAGAGATTGGTATTATGATGTAACTACTTTTTTTCAATCATAGCTTTAAATGAAAGATTTCTTTGAAAATTTGTTCATTAACTACTGCATTCATGCTGCATGAATGGAGGGTTATCTCAAGTTTGTACGATATCATCTCGCTCACGTAGGTCATATCGTAACATTGTGGTCAAGGACAAAGTTTCGTTGTGACCTCTCACCGTAAGATTTGTCTTGGCATAAGTTTTTTTGGGTGGAGGGGGGCAGTGACGGTGTCCTTAAATCTTAGGTCATATGCCGAATACGACGAGGTGTAACCTCTCATTATTTGTTCATTCCCAACGGTGTGGGAGTCTCTTGAGGAGTCCAACGCAAAAGAGACGACGAATTCCGGAAAGCGTCAGTCAAGCGGATCAGTCACGTGAAAAGATGAAATACTTGGGGAACGGGGAGGGGAAACTGGGATTAAAAAGAAGCAACGGAAATGACAAAGCTCTTCACGATGCCACGATAGACATTCCCCCCTTTTCTTGTTCGGCATGATTTAGTAACGATTTGATACGATTAGGCCCGTCCAAGTGAAAACTAAGTGTTGGAAATTAGGCTTGGTCCGTTTTTGTGCCTGAAGGTCCGGAGGGAGTCGGGGTATGTTCACACAGCCTCGTCTGTCGGCTTCTTCTGATGAATTCCCATTTTTCACAGGATTCGTGATTGTTATGCGTTCTTTTGCTATGGTTGCGGTAATACCGATCGATCATATTGATTTCCTTCTTGTATCAGCAATAGGGCGAATCCCAGCAAAAAAAATATTCCGCAAAGAGATATCAGAAGACAGCTGCTTAATTTGTTGTATTGTTTCTTCCAGAGAACTAATATATAGAAGTAAGATTAAGAAGACAGTCTTCCACAGTCCTTCCAAGGGACAATCAAAGGCGTCTAGGTAAATATTGAGTATATTACATGGAGCTGACTGTAACATTCAAGGATCTTTCTACGGGACGGACTTTGAGAACTCTTAGCTCAATATTCAACCGAAGCTTAAACAGGGAGTATTTTATAGGACTGGCTGGGAATATTCCAATGAGCTGACTGAAGATATGCCATGGGATTGAGGTAATGAACTCAATAGAACTGAATAAGGAAGGTTTTATGGAACTGAATGACGATGTTCAACAGGGCTGGCTGAGTATGATCCACGAAAATGACGATATCCAATGACCGTCTATGTATATTCCGAAAGAACTGACTGAAAGTGTTTCATGGGACAGACCTAACTAACTCCATACAACCTCGGACTGAATAAGAAATGTTCTAGCCGACTGGCTGAGAAAGTTCAACAGTACTTACATAGTCAGATCCATGGAACTGACGATATCCAATGAATGTCTAAACATATTCGGAAAAAACTGACTAGGAATATTCCGATGAACTGGCTGAATACCTATGTTCCATGAGACTGACTTATCTAATGAACTCACTACATTCTAGGACTGAATGAGGAATGTTCAGCGCTAGTGACTGACGATGTTCAACAGGACTGACTGGATAAAATAAAGTAAAGAAATATTTTGAGAAAGTAGCAGAATATGGGAAAAAAGAAAGTCAAATACCACCAGCTAACGTTTTCAGACAATAAAAATCGAGAACATTTGGTAGAAGAAGTAATTTAGGAACATAATATGTTTAGATCATATCGTGATCTAAACGTAATAATTTAGTGAAAAATCGAGTGACACAAAACACTGGGTATGATCAGTTTTAACGATGTTCTATCCACAAAAAACCGAACACCATTGCGAAGTAAATTTAATTTCACTCAACAGTTTTCATTTCTTTCATCACAAAACCACACAAAACAAGATCCGACTTTTTCAATAAAATTTAAGATACTTCAATAAGATTCATAGTTCACGAAACAAACATCTACTAAGCAATGAAGGTAGTTTGAAACTGACTGTGAAGAGGATTTCTTGTCATTAGCGCTCTGGGCCCAATGGTCAATGGTTATAAACAGCGCAGATCGTGAAGAAAATTTAACTTCAGTTCACCCATCATGCTATTGGAGAATCTGTCACTTTGTTTCGTAAATTTAACCTATGTCATGTTCTAATGGAAATAACCTATAGTACATTTGCTTCAAAAAGTAAAAATGAGGTGGAAATGCTGAGGTGGAAAGCACTCGTGTCTGATTTCCATTCGTACAAACTCCATAAATACTTTCGTAGTTCTAAAAAGTGTCCCACAACATACCAATGAATCAATGGTGCAGCTATGAATTTCAAAAACGCTGCTAATTATTACCATGAGGTTTTTCGATCGGAGATTAGGCCACTTTCGAGATTCACACTCGTGTTTCTGATTTATAGTAAGGCCAACCCTCATGTTCTCATAGGATGCGAACGGTTTGTTCTAAAGAGCTCCACGTGGTCTCTAAAAATTCCAAAACTTCGATACCTACTACCTTAATCCGATGGAAAAACAATACCTTTACATCAAAATCTTTTGAAATTTCAACCCCTATTTTCCAAACTTCAAAAGTGATCGACATCAACCAAAAGCTTCAGGGCACAATTAAACCCCAAATGGAGCCTACATACCAAATTTCATCAAAATCGGTCCTTGGGAACTAAGGAAAGTGCCGCGTACGGCGTTTGGTGGATGGAAGACGGACGGCCAAATTGTATTCGATTTTTGGATTCTACGCACTTTGAAACGTAAACCAACAAATTTTGAAGGGGGATAATTACAATTTTTTTTCTTGGTCGATTCCAAGAGTTTATTTTAATTGAAAATAACAAACCAAAACTTTTGAATAGTAAACTATGGGGATTCCATCTTTATTTGCCACGTACCAGGAGGTCTCGAAAAGAAACATCTAGAAACAGATTAGCCGTAAACGAGATAAAATCCTTCGTAATTCATATAAATCAACGGCTGGAGAGGAAGTTGTTACGAATAAAAAGTAAAATAAAATGGAGTTTTATCTCCAGCGAGGGTGTTCTTATTGATTTATTGACGTTGTAGTAATACGTAGACATACAAGTTGCAAGGAACACGTAATTTAGATATACGATAAATCAAAACGTACGAAAAAAAATATTTGTTGGGACAAAATATCAAGAACAGCTAAGAAACGAGGGGAAAAGACTGAGATACGCCTCGACCACCTGATTTATTGTCACCTCAACTTTTAATGTCTCCTTTTTTGGTCTACGAAAGTTCAGGAAAGATGCATTTCTAATGAAGCAGATAAAGACCACAGAAAACACAAGGGGACGGGATGATGTTGTGATTTGTGATGTAAGGGTGAACCCCTCTTGAAGGGACGTCAAAAGAGGTCCGGTAGACTTGGGGTAAATACATCAAGCTTGTAGTACATCGCTCAGATCGGAGTCTTTCCTGTGTTTTTCGCTTTTTCCGGATCCTCTCCGCCATTGAAATATATCATAGGACTTATCTCTTTACCCCTTCGCCTGAGGATATCCCCTATCCAAAGGATCGTCCTTACACCTCCCATCCCCCTTGTGTAGTGATCGCTTACATTTTTTATTGCTTTACAAGATTGTTTCTCAGGCCCGCTCCTCTTGTCGGAAGGCACCGATGTTACGTCTCTCTTCGAAGAAAAATAAATGCCCCCCAACAGATGAAATGGACGGGATAAGAGGTAAGAAGTGAGCTGTAAAAGGGGTGTGTGGAATGCAGAGGTTGATTTTACTTAGTAGAAACCGTCCTGAGGACTTGTTTTTACGTCAAGTAGGATTTTTTCATGCCTCATTGAGTTCAGTACCATTTATTGTGGTTTTTATAGGGTCTCCCACAAGTTACATCATGACAATTTTTCCTACTGAGCAAATTAATACAAACACTAAGAGTGTTTATAACAGATAATTTGTATTATAAATTATTTAATATACACAAATTATTATTATTATTAGGTTGAGTTTTTCCAACTTTTGTCGGAAAATGCATCATTATTCTGAATACCTGATTGGTCTAGTCCGACAGGCTAGAACATACCCGTACAAAATCGGACTTCAAGGAGAAGTAGACGAATATGAAGTATCTCTACCTAAACTGTTGTTAGAATAGGTATTGAGGGATTTCGTTTATTTTCATTGTGCACAACTAGGGTGTTTCTTCCGTCGGTGGCACTCAAGAAGGGTTCAACAGTTGGAGTCAGGATGGGAAGTTGGAGACGTCCTTCTCTGTCTCCAGAGGTTTGCGCCCATTGTGCTTCAGAGGTCCTTTTTTGCCTGTTTCCCAAGGACCGAAGACTTGCTTGGTCATATTTACGGGAAGCGCGGAAGTATTCAGGGGGACGCCCGCCATAACAATGTCCCTGGGTCCTCATCCTTCTGCGAGGAAAAATAATTTGATTCGAGGACCCCTTTTTTCGCCCTTTTTCCATCGAAAAGGCTTCTCTATTCCCGAGTTGAGGGTTTTGAGGTGGCCTAAGGGCCCAGTTGGATCGTCTTCAGGCAACTTGAGCTCCTTGAAGGGTCCTTGGAGAGGAAGTACTGATGGCGGGTCGTCGTTTTAATAGGATGTCACTAATGACATTCTACTTATAAATTGTGACTCAGATCATAACCTTTTTGCTCCAGGTAATGCCTTGAGGACTCAACTAACAAGTAAGTAGAGTAGATTCCATTTTTTCTGGTAAGATTATAATTCTTTGGGAGGGAAATACCTGATCATCTAATAGAGTCCAACTTTCCTCTGAGGTATCTATTGCACTCACTTCACCTGGAATACGTCTCGACATGGATGAATATGTCTACTGGTGAATCATAAGTAATGCTAAGTGGACACTAAATTGGGGCTAGGCTTCCTATGGTGGAACCCTGAGTCCTTCCGGAGGGCTTGATCCAACCTCACCTCGGAGAAAGCTATTATAGCACATGGCTACCTAACATAGGAGATGTTTTGACATGTCCGTTTATGCATAGGTTTGTCTTTGGCAGATTCATGAATCAACTGGAAATTAGGGGTCGACTCCAACTCCCCTCGGAGTAACGGAGGCTAGACCATACATTTTTCAATAAATCAACTCCTTTTACCGCATTTTCAAATAAAGTGAAGCTATTGCAATGAATTAAATTTTTTGACATTTTTCCCCCACTAACTCCGTTTTGAGATATTCTGGAACGATTTCCTATGTTCTTCCAAAACCCGTTTGTAGGTATTACAAGTGTTATGAAACTCCTCCAGTTTTATGTAGTCAAGTTCGTTGTCGATTTATCCACATGTTTTGGCCAATACAATTTTAAAAATAAAAATGTTTTGATCACCGCAAAGTGCGAGAAATATCGTTTTTTCTTAGTAGGAAAAAGGTATTTATTTGTCAGTAGATAGTAGTAAAAGTGATAAAAGAGAGTCAATCAGTAGAAAACATAACAGAGAGATAATTAGAAGAAGAATCCTCCATCATTTTCAACAAGTGAAAAAATTCAGGGCTCCCACCTTCTAGGCATCTTAACTTCCCTGCCATTCCAACTTTGGTGAGGTCCTCCATGGTTCCTTGCTCTTGTCCTGAGTGTGCCTCTTCGTCATTTTCTTGATCCACTTCAAAAGAGTAGAGTCCCCTCACCTTTTTTCTTGTTCCCATCTTCGCCAGATCGCATGGTATCAACAACAAGTTTAAAAATACGAGTTCGTTAGCCAGGAAGAAAAGCCCTGATTTTGGAAATTGATTATTGTAGTAACTATGGTAAAATTCGGAATCAGCACGGAATTTCTGATAAAATTTCGATTTCAGAAGCTAAAACCGTCCAAATATTGTGAATATGTAAAAACCAATTTTTCATATATTTATGATAATGAAAACGTAAGCATATTTGTTGTACCTAAATATATTACGCAATAGCCGTGTGGGTACTCTATGGATTTGTGGAGACGAGTGAAACTTGAATACGAACTACTAAACTCGTCAAAACATACCCTGAGCTTACACTATGGTGATATGGTACATGTACCTATACCGAAAATCCAAAAGGGATCAACAACTAACTTGTGGGTACTCTAAGAGTTTAGGGTGTTCGAGAGTACTTTTTGAGGTATTCGAAGTGAAAAAATGGTAACTGAAAATTTTCTCATCCGTTCATGCTGCACGAATGGAATTTTTTTCTCTCGAAGGGTAACACCCCAAATTTTCTTATTAGGGGTTCATTATCTATATTCTTGCAAAGATTTACTCACCAACACTCCAGGGTTACTTACTTCTTGTCTTCCAGTTCTGCAGTGAGCACCTCTTTGACAATTTGGTGTAATTTTCGGAGAAAACTGAGCTATTGTGGTAATTTCTCTAAAGAAACTCTCCGAGAGATCCAAAACGTTACAGAAATCTCAAAAATATTGAATGAGAGAGTTTCTGAACCAAAACTTTTATAGTGTTGTTTGGTGGAATACAAATCAAAACAACATGTATGAAAAATCGTGTTTTAAGTTTTATAGTAAAGTAAGTAAAGTAAAGTAAACAACCATTTCAGGTTGGATTTTCGTCCGACTGCCATTCCTGGCGTCGCGGACGTCATCAGCTGTCTTCCAAAGGGAAGATCAGAATTTGTTCTGATGATTTCGCTCATCTCTTCCCATTGGTCTCGCCGCCCTGGGTTGTGACGAGGGGGATCTGCGACCGACTTGACCGAAAATATGCTCCCGAGGCGAGTCCCGAACTTACGGCCCCTGCAACCGGTCCGAGTCTCGTCTCCAGAAATATCAGATTACAATATGATAACCTGAATAGGTAGGTCCAGAAAGAAATATTTTGTATTAGAATCCAATTTCAAAAATATAACAGTTTGGAAACAGTCGGATACGTAGGAAAATTGTTGTTGCAAGAAAAAGCTTCGATTATAAACTCGGTCGCGAAAATTGATTTCTCCCGTGTGTCCGGGATTGCCGTAAACGTATCACACAGAGTCGTAAAGGATAGTTCTCTCTCCCGACTGCCTCATAAACTTTTATCTTTGGAATCAACGAAAATAATTTCCAGAGCCCCGAAGGAACTGAGGTGGTTTACCGTCAGGGATAAGACAACAAACGTTTTCTTGCTTTATTTTCGTCTCTTTCTCCCTGAAGTGTTCTGAGCATCTTAATGGCTCAGGCCTGAAGTCTTGTGCTGCTCGAAATGGCCAGCACTTTCAAGGGAGAGGTTCCGTCTATGGTTGAGGCTGAGTCAGTTTCCACTATAAAACTGAGGAAGTGATGTGTTTACTTATTCCCAGGGCAAGTTAATGCATTTTTCGCTCGAATCGATTAGAGTTTCCTGTCCACGCTTTGAAATACGGCTGAGTCTATCATTTGAAAATAAAGAAAGACAAAAATGCGCAGACTAAATTTAGCTCCACGTGTAGCCAGGAATTCTTGAAAGACAAAACTGCAGATACAGCAATATAACACCTCTTCTTGAAACAAGACCTCTTCCCAACAGTTGTAGGATTTTCATACAAATATCGCAGTCCATACCTCTTCAACAAAATAGAAAATATAATTTTTCAACAAATTCATTATATTTTCATTCAATATTGATTATGAATTCACACGAAAACTTTTTGAACTTTATTTTGGATGAGGTCTACAAAAGTTTAACTGTACTTTATGGTGTGTGCTTTATGGTGGATTTATTGAGCTTTTTGGGGCAATTCTTCACGAAAAACGCAACTTGAATAGTTACCCTGTTACTATCAAAGATAAAGAAGATTTGTATTCGTTTCAATGATGAAAACAAATTTGAGTCCTCCAAAATCAATATGCTCCTTGCAATTTCGGTTCCAAAGCTTCCTGAACAGTTTTGTTCCCTTTTGGTTTATTATTTTCAATAATAAGCCTTTGTAATCGTGCAATAAAAAACAATTTTAACCTCCCCCTAAAAATTTGATGTTTTACGTTACAAGGTACGTAGAATACGAAAATCGAATAAAAAATTCCTTGGTTAGTGGTTGGGGTTGAAAATTTTTAAAACGCCCTAGTAGGTACCTACGGTTGGTAGGGAGGGATCTATACAGAAGGTTGACCTATACAGAGAATAATAAACCTTTGGGCAATGATTTGCAGCGTTTTCCCTTGAAAGTAGCCAATCCCATATCCTGGACATAACTATAAAAAATCTTTGTTTCATTTTGCTGCAATTTGTATGAAATTTTGAGGGTTTTGCCATGGATGGTCTTCAACGTATTCCATTATCATACCAACACAATACTTTATGCAAAAGCAAATCTCAACCTATTCACGACCTAATCGCCTGATTTTGGCAATTTGGTGGTTGATAACAGTTGGAAAGATGATGGTTTGTCGGTTCAATTATGATAAAAAAAACGCTGCAAATCATTGCTCAAAGGTTTATTATTTTCTGTATAGATCATCCTTCTGTATAGATCACTGGTTCTCTATCAATAGCACCTACCACCATCTGTATTCTCCCTTGACCTTCCCTCTCAAATTTCAGCTCCTGCGTTCAATAGGATTGAAAATGGCTTCGGAGCTCACTCAGCTGATCAGTGATCTGAAGAGTGAAGAAGATCTCCTCGAATGCTGGAGACGCCTGGAAGAGCACCTCCATTCAATAGGATTGAAAATGGCTTTGGAGCTCACTCAGCTGATCAGTGATGTGAGGAGTGAAGAAGATCTCCTCGAATGCTGGAGACGCCTGGAAGAGCACTTCCATTCAATAGCATTGAAAATGGCTTCGGAGCTCACTCAGCTGATCAGTGATCTGATCAGTGAGCAATGATTTGCAGCGTTTTTTACCTAAAAACATTGTTTTACCTACCAACTTTTTTTTACCTACCAACTATTAGTAGGTACTACCTACCACACTATAATGGCTTCACACCTTCACAATCAAGTTTATTAGAAAGAACTGAACGCTTCACACTCGATTCGAAAAATAGAAAGCTTGATATGGAAATTTGATTACTGGTTACGCAGAAGGCAAAACTGTATACAAATCGAAATGAACAGCGATCGCATTTTAGTCAGATAAAATTTGAACGGCGATTAGACCTCTTCTGCGATTCACACTCATGATTCTGTTTTATCGAAGGAAAACCTTCAAATACTCGTAGGGACCGAACGGTTTGTCCTACAGAGCTCCGGGTGGTCTCAAAAATTTTTAAAAATTCTGTACTATTTAAAATTGGTGAAAAAACGATACCTTTATTTCGAGAGTTTTCGAGCTAGGGCACTCTTGAAAATTTCAACCCTTAATTTTCACCCCTTAGAAGTGACCTACATCAACCAAAAGCTTCGCGGCACAACTAGATCCCAAATAGAGCCCATATACCAAATTTGAACCAAATCGGTCCAGTGTTGCTAAGAAAAGTGCCGCGTACGGCGTACGGCGGACGGCGGTCGGCGGACGGCGTACGGCGGACGGACGGAAATTTTTTTATTCGATTTTCGGATTCTACGTACCTTGAAACGTAAAACATCAAATTTTGAGGGGGGGTTAACATTTTTTTTTTTCTTGCTCGATTCCAAAGGCTTATTATTGAAAATAATAAACCAATAGGAGCCACGGTATATCATTAAAATATTGATAATTCATAATGCCTAGTTATTGCATTCAACTTCATCAAATTGGAAAATTATATAAAATTTCAAGTATAAAAATTATAAACAATTATATAAAATTTTGGAAATGTCAATAATACCTATACTTCTTTACGATACAATAATCAATTGTTTTATCGTTGATGTTTCCTAAATGTCCATGTTTTCGATGTTAAGAAGCCTAGACCGCCCTCACATTCTGGCGGAGTCTTTTATATCAGAATTAAGAGTTTGTATGTTAATGTATAATATATAAGACATTTCTGGATAGTCCTCAAGCATAATCTATACTAATCTTCATTATCTCCTTCTATCTGTGATCAATTAACGTCCAGATGGCTCAAACTATATACAAAAAATGTTATTCCGTTTGTTAGACTGCAAAGAAAAAGTTATTAGAAAATTTTCTAGGAAAACGGAGCTTATCAAAAATTCATATTTATGTGTTTGTATATATGTATATGTATTCCGGACAATAACTTGAGTAACCAATTCGCAAATATTTCTATTTGTTGCCAAAATGTTCATAGTTACACACATTAATACGAGTTTGTTAGCCACGAATTATTCTGGTGTCACCATACTACTACTAATAATAATATACTTACAGTATATTCGGACTCAGCACAAAATTTATGATATAGTTACAATTTTTAAAATTGAAAATTGTCCAAAAATGATTAATTTATACAACAATTATATATACAAGGAAAACCCGCATATATTCGTTGTGCCCATAAATGCACCAGCCGAGTGGGTACTCTATTAGTTCGTGGAAACCAGTTGAACATGAATAGGGACTCCTAACATCTCCAAAACATACGCAGTGCATATTTATGTTGGTAAGGTATACCTCCTGAAAATCGAAAAATAAAACAATATACGATCATTAAACAATACCGTACTGTTTACGTAATGTAGTATTGTTTCCAACTTTCAAACGACTGAGCCGATTCGAAAGAGAATTGCTACCCTATGACTCTTTTCTGGTGAGTCATGGCGTGGGAAACAAGATTACCCGTGCGTTGCCCGGGGAATAAATGGAACTAGCTCACGATTACTCCGAATCATACCATCTAAAATCTACAAAATGCGCAATTTTTGATGATGTATAATGTTAAGAGGGGACGGGCTACATGAGACCTACCACTCTCCAAGACCACAATCATGTGCTACTGCAAATCACAACTACCATGAGCAAGTCCAGTGACTCCTATTATAATCCGAATAAATCCGAATCCGAGTAAGTCCTATTATAATGCGAATGAATCACTGGCAAAGCTAGCATACTGAAACCCGTCTAGTATTTTATTGAATGAACCAATCGGACCAATAAGTTGATTTGTTGAAGACTTAAATTTTCCGAAATTTCTTTCATGTTCCCAAAAACAAAGTTTTCAATGTTTACAGGATTGTTTCCACGACTTGATGCACCGCGATAGTGACTCAGAGTGCATCAACTCTCAACGGTACAATACGGCACGACATTTCTAGTTTTTTTTTTATAGATCCAGGAAGCGATACGCCCCGTGTGAATCAACCTCTGTCTTTTTCCTTCGCAGTGACCAACATTATTACCGACATTTTACATTCCTGGCGACTGCCTCACTGGGTAAGGAGAGACGCCAATTACGCAATTGCTCGTCAATCTCAGTGTGACTGTCGCAAGCTCGTTCGTGAGCCCCGGCAGAAATACTCGAACATCCCCCATTTCCTGATGCCCCCTGTCTCTCACAATAATCAAACCAGAGATGAATCATAGATATGCATTGAAATGATATTGACGATTTAAAATGGGTGAATATGAATATTAGTACTGGTTTGCGAATATTATACCGCATAACAGATGATATCTACCGTGTTTCATTTGTAGGATGCAGTGATTAATGATTTTCGGTCATCTAAATGCAGGCGTTTTCCCAAAGTTTCGGCAATTATTCAGCCATTTTCGAGGAGTGCAAAAGAAGATATAACAATGCAAGTACTTGCAATTTGAGTTCCCGAAGCTATTTTAATTTTGCAGAATGCATTTTGACGTATCTAGAGTTGTACTTCCTGTTTAGTTTACTTGAAAATTACTATGTCAATTGATCGGGATTGTGGTCAACTGGAAATATAACACCTTCTTCGCCGAGCTTTCGGTAAATTGTTATTGTCGGTTAATTGATCAAGTCATCAAAGTTATTATTCCCTGTGAGCTGGAGTCGATGAGTTTTTGTTTTGTTACAGTAGGAAGGTACCTCTCCTTAGAATTGTTTCTGCAGTTTGAGTACTTAAGTGTACTTGAAAATGTACTTGCAGTTTGAGCATTTTGACATGTATTTGCAGTTTGAGCAATTAGTCATGTACTTTGAGATGTACTTGCAGTTTGAGTTAGTACTCGAACATCTACATGGAAATGTACTTGCAGTTTGGGTATTTTGACATGTATTTGCAGTTTGGGTAATTAGACATGTACTTTGAGATGTACTTGCAGTTTGAGTTAGTACTCGAACATCTACATGGAAATGTACTTGCAGTTTGGGTATTTTGACATGTATTTGCAGTTTGGGTAATTAGACATGTACTTTGAGATGTACTTGCAGTTTGAGTTAGTACTCGAACATCTACATGGAAATGTACTTGCAGTTTGAGTATTTTGACATGTATTTGCAGTTTGAGCAATTGGTCATGTACTTTGAGATGTACTTGCAGTTTGAGTTAGTACTTGAACATCTACATGGAAATGTATTTGCAGTTTGGGTATTTTGACATGTATTTGCAGTTTGAGCAATTGGTCATGTACTTTGAGATGTACTTGCAGTTTGAGTTAGTACTTGAACATCTACATGGAAATGTACTTGCAGTTTGAGTATTTTGACATGTATTTGCAGTTTGAGCAATTGGTCATGTACTTTGAGATGTACTTGCAGTTTGAGTTAGTACTCGAACATCTACATGGAAATGTACTTGCAGTTTGGGTATTTTGACATGTATTTGCAGTTTGGGTAATTAGACATGTACTTTGAGATGTACTTGCAGTTTGAGTTAGTACTTGAACATCTACATGGAAATGTACTTGCAGTTTGGGTATTTTGAAATGTATTTGCAGTTTGAGTAATTGGACATGTACTTTGAGATGTACTTGCAGTTTGAGTTGGTACTCGAACATCTACAGGGAAATGTACTTGCAGTTTGGGTATTTTGACATGTATTTGCAGTTTGGGTAATTAGACATGTACTTTGAGATAAACTCGCAGTTACAGTAAGTAGGTACCTCTATTCAGAATTGTTTCTGCAGTTTGAGTACTAAAACATGTACATGGAATTGTACTTGCAGTTTGAGTACTTTGACATGTAAATACTTTGAGATGTAATTGCAGTTTGAGTTAGTACTTGAACATCTACGTGGAAATGTACTTGCAGTTTGAGTACTTTGACATGAATTTCCAGTTTGAGTAATTAGACATGTACATGTACTTGGAAATGTACTTGCAGGTTGAGTACTTCTATCTGGGTTTATTTTTCCAGTTTGAATAATAATTACTCAATATAATTCTGGATAATTATTATATTCTATTATATAATCCTTATTTTATTTCACTCAATTCAATACTGTATAATTATCATACAAGTACTTGGAATTGGTACTTGCAGTTTGAGTACTCACGTATCTGGATTTGTTTTTTCAATTAGTGTAATTAGACATGTAATTGCATTTGAATGCTTTTACGTTTATTTGGACTAGCTATTTTTATTTCTTGTGCTTGTGGGCTCCTCAACCCGCCCTGGTTCACTCAGTTTGTATGCTTTCTCTCTGCTGGTACACTTGAGTTAGTTGAAGTCGCCGTTGGAGTAGACGGGGGAGGCGGCATTAGCCGTGCCGATTGACCCTCGGGACCTAACCTTGATCCTTCAATGTAAATCGAGGCTCAAAGTTTACTTTAGCCGTGCCCTTAATTACGAATTAATGGAGGTACGAGACAACGGTGAATTAACCAGCCCGAACCCCCTCGGCCGTCTTTACCCCGTTTTTCTCTCCGATTCTCCAAGGACGGAAGTGACCGATCAAACGACGGCGGATTGCGATTCGCATTCTTTCTCTCCTTCGGGTAGAAGCTGGAAATGCCTCTCCTCCTCCTCTCGGCTGTAATTATCGGAATTTCGGCGGGAATTTCAAGGAGGATGACGGGGGCGTTCGGTTCCCATTGTTGCGGATGCCAGAGCGGTCTGAGCGGCGGAATACCTCGCCTAGTCGCGGATTCTTTCGGATGCAGATGAAACCAATCGCAGCCAGAATAAGCGAATTAAACAACATTCTGAATGAGTGAGTCATTCGGTACGAATCGTTTATCAAGAAATGAATATGCCACTGGTGAAAAGAACTATGTGGAAAAACCCTTTTCAGGAGAAGCAAAAAACTGCCTAAACTAACAAAAGCGCTGATATTGATCCAGCTTTGGTTTATTATTTTCAATAACGAACCTTTCGAATCGACCAAGAAAATGTCTTTTAACCCCCCCTCAAAATGTTTTGGTTTACGTTTCAAGGTACGTAGAATCCAAAAATCGAATAAAAATTTGGCCGTCCGTCCGCCGTCCTTCCAGCTTCCATTCATAACCCAATTGTATGGATAGTGCGATGCATTTTGTAATGTCATACATCTATGTTCGTTAGTTCTCCAATAAAGTGAGGTGTAGGAAAACCCAGAGTGGCACGAGTCATCACCAACACTGATGAGGTGAGGAAGGGAAAGAACACGTCATTTGAAGTCACCTCTTTTCCAGTCTCCCCTCACCATAATAGCTAAAGTATAAAAGCCGCACTCGGGAGTCTTCCTACATGCATTCGTACCTAGTCAATCCGACTTATCATTTCTTGTCTTACCTACAGGCCAGTTCTTCCGAGGGAATGGTCTGTCCCATAAAGGCGCCAAACCTCTAGCTCCCCTTAGGAACCTCTTCAGAACACTAAGCTTCATTAGGTAAATGCTCCGCTTCTCGCTGGTAGGTCTGGGTCCAGACGCCAAGGTTTGCGGATAGAAAATTCAAGCACTCATCTAGAGGGTCGGCCGCAAGGCGCCAAGGATGTAGTGCCAAAGCTGTAGGCTTAGGGATCAATCTCTCTGTTGAGTAGGGTTCAGGTTCGTAGAATCCCATCATCTTTGCTAAATAAAATAGCGAGGCAAGATCAAGATAGTGATATGATATATTTTTTCTGTAAGAGACAACATAACAACGGAGTTACTACCTGTTGGTAACATTGGGGAATCAACCGAAGTTCTTCGAAGTACCTTGGACTACTTAGGAAACCCTCTTAGTAAAATATCCACAAGTCATCAGCACAATTCCTAAAAATTTCCCTCGAATTCGGATCAAAAATGTAGAGACTATGGCTGTTAAATTGTAGGGATGTTTGAGCATGCGCGAAGGATAATGTCAGTCTGGAAGCGACAATTTTCATAGGGGACAATCAACACTTCAATCCACACAACTCGTACAAATATTCATCGGAATCGGATGAAAAATGTGGAGGCTATGATTGTCTCAAGGAATCCAAGTTTCGCAGTCGCTACTATCAGTTCGGGAGTGATAATTTTCGTAGGGATCTATCTATCATCTTCACGCCAACCCTCACAATCCCTGAAATTTCATGAAAATCGGACAGCAACTTTGTATAGTTTGGCCCGTTACATACGGATTTCATGACAGACACACATACAATGAACCATAATTGTTCAGGAAGGCCCAAAATGTAACATAAGTGGAAATTTTGATTTTCGAGTAGATACATTTTTTTCAACCTTGGAGAATGAATACAGTGCTTCCACTAACTTAGTGGACTCAGAAGCAAAATCTTGAAAAATGAGGAAAAAATAGAAGAAACAAGGAATTGAGACGAAATCAGTAAAGCAGTAAAAAAATGAAATAGTGTTAGATGTTTTGTTTTTGTCATTAAAACATTCTTTACTGAAATACGCACAAAATGGTGTATCATTTTTTAATGTTGTTCAATTAGAACAGGTAGAAATAAACGCGATGAAATTACGACCGTCTTTTTTATTTTTCTTCACTTTCTATCATATTTTGCATGTCTGAAGTCGTTGTTGTCATTGGGAGTCACTTTTAACTTTGTTTGAGATGCGTATTGTGAAGTTCTCAGGAAAAGTGTTCTCCTGTAAAATCACGTTTTTGGATCTTCTTGCCCCTGTTCCTCTGTAATGGTTGATGTTGTCGCATTTTCCCGATTTTTCCACGAAACTACTATAGTTGAAATCCGCTTAAGTTGGATGGTTTTTCAAAATTTCAACTATAAGGTTTAAAAAAAATTTTTTGAAGTCGAAAAAATTCAGACAAAAAAGGGAATTTTGATAAAATCAAACCTAAGCTATAAATTAACATTTTCAAAATCCATCCGACTAAAGTGGAGACGACTCTAAGCATCACCTATTGGAACAAAATTTCATGTCAATAGACTGAACCGTGTTCTAGATCCAGGGGCACAAAAATGAGTCCGCCGAACTACTTTAGTACTAACGGCAATTAGTGGTATCAATAAGGACAGATAAATGGGTGGTTTCTACACGTACAACATGTTTTGTTGTATTTACTTCGCATGCGGAAAAGGCGATGCGGATCCCCATCTTAAGGTCTGGATCGCACTTGAAACTCTGTAATCAATCTCTAACAACTATTCGTTACGGATGTTTGCTATGCCTGATTCCAGAATCCCAATCCCACTATCGACCTGTCGTTATACGGAAAGGATACTGAAACCGATGCCATAACGTCAACATAATACGAGTTGTAGGGTCGACCTGCTGAACAGTTATTGTAGGAGAGAACTCGAAAGTGTTTGTCTTCGTCGCAATCGTGCTCCTCGGATAATCCAGATATCCTTGACACTTCACCCCTAACCTCCCAGAACCACAAAGGTCTCGTCCTGTAGGGGTAGCCAGAGAATTCTTTTTCCAAGCGACCTGGCCGAAGTGGCCAGCTCTGCAGTAAATCAACGTTTTGTGCGCTGAAGGTCCTCCTGTTGCCAAAGACCAGTTCGGCCCGACGAGTGGAGACGCACGAACTTCAAATAGTCTTGGAGGTAAAAGTTGATATTGGTTCGGGATCGGGGAAGGCCGACGTTTCGGAATGAAAATGCCAAGTCGCCCTCTCAGTGTTACCGGTCACTGCGGACAGTTACGCAAAAACTCAATTCAATTAATTGGCTCTAAAACTTTTTGAACGAAGAAATGGTATGAATACAATCAGTAAGACAAGACCAGCTTCTTAAATAAATTCAAACAACAAACTGCTAATTAAACAGCGAATTGAAATCAAAATTTGCTGAAAATTAGTTGGAATATTCCATCTCTGAAAATATGCTCCTTTTTTATGCTGCACGAATGAGCCTGTACATTTTCCCAAATGGATTCCACCTACAAGTTGTTTTCAATTAGTATTGTGTGTCAGGTGTGCCATAATAGGAACCGTCCGGTCACATAAGGTGCCCTCCAGTTCTTTCCACACACTTGATTTCATGTTATGATGAATCCGAGTTATTTTAATTGGATTTCAGGTCAACTCATTGACCCGCGACGGTTTGAGAGGCTCCCAAACTCGGTCAAGGAACACTTGGCTATATTCGCGCAAAATTAAATATTTATAAGATAGTTGGTAACCCTGATCCATTACCCCTAGGCGAGCAGAGCATCCTTCTTGATTGCGCCTCCCATCAGGTTTATACGGAGAGCAAAAGTCATGGCTTTGGAAGGATCGTCTGGTCAAGGTAGCAGGATTCAGTTCTCGGCTTTTCTCACGCAGTTTGGCATTATGCATACAGGTGATTATGATCCTCCATGCATTTTATACAATTACCATAATAATGCGGAACTTTAAGGACAGAGGTGAACTTCATTCCTATAACTGAGAAAGTGGAATGTGAGAGAGTAGATATTTGTACGATCTACGATACTTGTAATAGCCATGGATATTATTGAAGGTTATCATTTCAATTGCAAGTGCCTGTAATACATAATGCGGTAAAAATATATTATTACATATAAATAAATAATATTAATCAATTTTTAACAAGTTCAATCGTGACAACCAAGTCCGAACTTCATCCAAACTCCAACGCCAGCAGAATCACATTGAATTATTCCAATAGCTGAACATGATTTAAAGCAAGCTTCAACGGCTTAACCATGTTCATATCATGTCCAAACGAATTAAATTCAATAGACGCACAAAAATTATGGAGCTCCAGTAGATCCAAATCCTTGGCTGATATTAATGCAGGAATCTTAAGCCAATCAGCATGTAGAAACCACCAGCCAATAACAATACCTACATATAAGTGAGAGCCATTGAGCTCAACTGAATGCTGAAGTATACAGTCCACCAGTATGCAGGGCCTGATAGTGAGCCGATAAGATTGCAGGATCTTCCATTCAATCATCATTCATGGTCTTCAGCCCTTCAGAATGGTAGAGTCTCTGACATCAGAAAGTAGTAACTTGTGGCCAATCAGAATGCTGAACCTTCACACAATCATTGAGTAGAATCTGGCGAATCAGACTTGAATAGTTCAGGAAATCAGAATCTGGATACCTCCATTCAGATAGTGAATCAATGTGTCAGTGGGAGCCAATCAAGAGCCTCCAATCAATCATAATGATGAAACCTACAGTCCACGAATGAGCAGGAGGCTATTCGAGCCAAATAATTATGAATGATCTTCAGCCTATTGGCATCCAAACCGGGGCTTCAAGAGCTTCAGGCAATCAAAATACAGGAACCAATAGTTAATCAAAGTGCGAGAACCTCTGGTCAGTCAGAATATTGTGTAAACTTCAATCAATATTATAATGCAGGAACACCAATTACGAGTATAGGAAACAATCAGACTCCTGAAGCTTCAGACACTCAAAATACAGGAACCTGAAGTCAATTAGAATACAGCAATTTCTAGCCACAACCGAATAATGGAACCATCAGGTAAACAAAATAAACATGAACTATCCAGAGCTAATTCATAATGCAGGAACCACCAGTAAACCAATATGCTGGAGCCTAAATG
The DNA here is from genome assembly GCA_009739505.2 of Apolygus lucorum. Classification (NCBI taxonomy): domain Eukaryota; kingdom Metazoa; phylum Arthropoda; class Insecta; order Hemiptera; family Miridae; genus Apolygus; species Apolygus lucorum. The sequence continues at coordinate 1,770,058 of CM019178.2, forward strand.
GCAGGCAATGACCCTCCAACCAATCGGTGTAGTGTTTTCGACGATGTGACTGTAGGAGCTTCAGAAAACACAGAAGAAAAAACCTTCAGAAAGCTGAAACTTTCAGTCATTCAGTATAGTTATATGCAATGGACTAAGTGGGAGTCAACCAGAATAAAGAACCTTCTACCACTACTGTATGTAGGATGATCCAATCAGCAGAATTTTGGGTTGAGCTTCAGCTAAAAAATTAATTTATAAAAAAAAAAAGTCTGTCGAGATGAGCTCCAAAAATGGGAAGGTAAAACTTCTGATACCTTCGATGATTCAAAATGTGATCATTTCGGGCGTACCTCCCAACTCAGAAGGATTTCCGCTTGAACTGAAAAATTTATAATTTTTCAAATCAACCGCAGTTCATCGAGGGAGTGGATTACATAGTGTACCTATAGCTCCAAAATCCGAAATCCCTTCTGCTGAAATCAATGGATCATAAACAAAAGTATTCAACCCAGGCCTTGATTTTTCCTCCTTGATCTCATTATAGATTTGAATAACCAAGTCGTGAATGGCGGATGAAATGAGGCTAACCGCAGGATAATGTGTAACCTAAATGCTTTATCCCGCTCGATCCAATCCGTGCATCGAATTCGCCTTATAAGCTGAACAGACCCTCGAGCACAAAAGCGCGCGGAACAGCGCATTATGATTCAAATGAAGCTCCACTCAGATGACTGCTGGTAGTTTTTGGGCGAGATTGCGCGCTAATGTGCGTTCGTCTACTTAATGGGCTGAACCAGCCGCTCCACTAAGCCGTGCTAAAAGCCCTATTGTCCCCTTTCGCTCTTCTGGGTTTACCCTAAGTGATATCACGATTGCGGAAAAACCTTCTAAAAAACCTGGTCCACGCAGAGGAGAAAGAAAGCGACAAAAATCTAGAGGCTGTTGGAGAGCTTAATTTGCAATTTGAAAAATCGACTGGATAATTGAATACCAGAGGCAGAATAAAACCAGAAATTATTTTCAATAACATCACGGGTGTTGTGATCCCTTCATGTTGTTCATAGAACCCTAAAAACATTTCATTACATTTTCCTTAACAGATAAATTAAACAATACGTTTCTCTCCGCGTTCTGTGTTAAAATTTGGATTTGGCAAGAAAATCTTCAAGACAGCAATCATAAATCACAAATGCTTTCAGAATCGTTTCCGAACCATAAATCATTGCCAACATTACTGTGATAAATTCATATAAATTCTGAAATAATTAATAGTTCAAAATTTAGTTGAATGAAATATCTCGGCAATGTCCTCACATAATCAGCTTTCTACTCAGGATGGATAAAAAAAACTTTAAACTAATTGGTCGAATCAATAATGTCTTATAGATTTTGAAAACATGTAATAATTATTATTTTCTGGAGCAGCGTAAAAATTGTCAACCTTATTGAAATTTATGCTTGATCCTGAGTGTCCAGAGACATCAATTTTGTCCGTTTTTAGCCTACTTCATCGGCTTGTCAGTATTGTTAAATTATAATGAGTGAGTTGAAAAACCAACACTGATGTGCTTCCTGCCATAAGAAGAATGCATCGTACTATGTTGGTTTTTCAAGATTTTTCTTACGTTGATGGGTGAATGGAGTGACCATATTTTTGATGTAGTTTTTGGAGTCTAATATTCAATTTATTATTGTCGTTTGGTACATGTTTCGGCAAATACAGCGTTGCCTTCATCAGCCTAAAAAATTTATTTATATAATTAGATTAAATAAGTTATAAACTACAACTAGGTATTTAAATTTAAAAGAACTAAAAATATATAATACATGTAATGTGAATATATACGCAATGTACATTTTTATTCTACTGCATAGCAGCTTTGTCAATTTTTCGTTACTGATAACTACTCTTTGCTCAACTGACCTTAATAAAACGGTTTGGGGATCATCCCTTGTGCTGTTGCTTTTTTCTTTTCATTGTCCGTTATGGAGCATACCACATTAAATTTGTCTGATCCATAACCCTACAACAATTTCATATTTCATATTCATCAAAAAATAGTCAATGCTAATAATCATTTAATTGTATTTATCATCATGAAATAATGCCTACTACCTACCAATGAAGAATGATTTTGCCCATTCTCTCCCTCTCTCTTCATTCCTTCATAGGCACGAACCTTCGAAGAAATGTATCTGAGGTACGAGTATATCTATTAACAGCTGAAATTATAGGTTTCCTAGTTTAAAATTATAGATGCATTTATGTGAGGAACGGACTTAATGGTTTTGCTTACAATTGAGTTGATTGAAATTCCTACTTACTTAATTTTTCAATTTTTCACTGTGATTAACTGGGGCGTTGAGCAAATGAACAATTATATGAGAACTGACTGTTATCATTCTAATCAAACCCATCTTATTCGACTGGATAATTGGCGTGGCTCGCTCCATAACAGACATCGGCTCTGTTGTTCATGAACATAATTTTCTTAATGATATTCAATCACTATTTGAAAATAGAGGGTAGAAGCTCTCACTGAGCGAGTACAAATCTGCCTTTATGTTGAGAGAACTGCTGCCAGCTTTAACAATCTTTATAGAAAGAGGAAAATCAAAGAGAATATAAAATTGCTCACCCTATTTCACAGTTTTAACGTACAACTTAGATTATCTTATTATTATTACCTAATATATCATAGAAATGACTTTCTTATATTTTTCTCATTTCTTTTAAATTTTTGGTTAAACAAAAAAAGATAATCGAATTTTGTCATTTGGTCAACATTTAAAAAAAAGGCCAAAAACGTGGTTTTATGAGGTTTTTAGTGAAAATTTTACCATCGTAAAAAATTTTGGTATTTGGTGAACTTGAATCAGTGTAAAATTTCCTGTAAGATCTCTCGTTAAAAATATAAAATAATTGAAGTCCGAAAATATACGAAAATTGGTTAATAACATATTCCGAGAATTCGCCAATTCCCTTTTGTTGGACATAAGGGAATTTCATTATGTTTTTAAAAATTATGGAAGCCATTTTAAGACAGTCCGTGTCCGGAAATCCATACCAAGCTGTTTTCCGATTTCGATTAATTTTTCGGGGATTGGCGTGTAGATGGTCTCTTATGAGATGAAACTCCCTGTTACAGGCATTTCTTCAGCGAGAAAAGGAGGGGTATCGAATCCTGTTATGACGTATTCGGATTTATGCGCATGAATGATTCATCCTAACTGGAATCTACTCGGTTTGGAAGAACAACAAAAACTAATTAATCCAGAGAACCACTCGGTTGGTTGTTTCGCTCAAAGCTTCCGAGGCGGGTGGATTTTCATTTTCTCAAAGTTATGAAAAATCTCTCGGCACTTCGTCTCTCGGATCCGATGCGGCTGACATTCGCTGTTCCCTCGAGGAAAAACTAGCGATAAAACCTCCTCAGCGGACCGGTGAATTCGCCCTCGTGGACTGTCGTCGAGGACATGTGGTTGCGGGGAGAACAAACAGCCCATCCTCTTCTACCACCCTTCAGAACACATAGAATGTCCACTTTTCTATGGAAGTGAATCAGTAGCCAACCCACTACAAGGTTACAGCAATAATTTTATCACCAACTCTCCTATCTTCCAAGAGGTATCCTCCGGGACCAAGAAAGAAAAATTGTAAACATTTTTTGGCGCAAATCACTGAAAATCCAAAAACTTCTCAAACAGATTACTGTTCCTGTTTCTACAGGGTCCACCAGAAAGAAGGCATGGATATCAAAATGACGCTACTCCAAAAGTAATTGCGATTAAAAAAAAAATGTATTAGGTACGTCAAAATTATCACAAAAGTGGAACTTTAAATTGATACAAAAAAAGAAAAAAAAAACATTAAGTTTTAAAGATTGAGTTGTTGAGATGACGACCATTAGACTCAATGGAGGGTTCCAAATGTCACAAACGTTCACCAACAGAACTTCCATTGAAGCACGAGCTGTGTGGGATGTGACCCATTCTTGCTGTGATGGGTAGAGACCAATGATGGGTTTTTCGGTCCAGGAAACAAAATTCAGTGATTCAGTGGTATCGGTCTGAAATGACGGCTGTTGTTTCTCCGTCGTCGTCTTCGAAAAAGTCCAATGATCCTGTCTTGGCTGATTGTACTTCAAACTGTAACTTTTGAGGAGTGCAGGGGATTCTCATGGAGTGTTTGAGAGTTCATTGGGGACCAATAACGACAATTTTGCCTGTTGACATGGCCAGCAAAAGTTCTCAGGGAAATGTTGACCAGCGCCAAGCAGTCTTTCCGGGAACGGCTGGAATCCTGCACTGCGTCTAATCATGGTCGTCATCTCATCGACTTGATCTTTAGAACTTTTTTCAATTTTATTTTTTATTTTTACATGAGCTGAAACATCCTTCTTAGTGATGATTTTGACGTAATAAAATTGTTTTATCGCAATTGCTTTTGGCTTAGCTTCATTTTGAAAACCAAACGTTCTTTCTGGCGGACCCTGTATGATCATGAAAAAGTACTAAATAGTGATATGCTTTCCCAGGTGAATACTTTAATAAATTAAGTATGTCATATTTATGTTCAGTAAATTCAGTTGAATAATTATGATAATGCCATTATATCACACCTGAAAGTGGTAATTTCTTCGAGATGGAGAGACCCAAAGGCCATTTAAAAGCAGCATTTCGGCTTGAAAAGTATGAAGGGACCTTTCGATCAATAAAATGACACGGAAATGATGTAGAAGTGAAAAGTTCTCTTGGAGAAGAAGCGAATGAATGGCATAGTACTCATGTGCCGGTTGAGAGTGGTCATTTATATGCATAGTAAAATTAAACAACAGATTAACTTTGAGAAGAGGCCTGACGGTTCCAAGGATCGGCTATCAAGGTTGGTTGACGACAAGGTGGGCCCTAAAAGAGAAAGATAAGCTTCGTTTTGGCTTTAAGATTCACTGAAACACTATTTAAAGTAAAAACGACTAGAAAAAACATTAAGTATGTCCATGATGAATTCAGCCCGTAATCCTAGAAACAGGTGAAACATATTTCTTGATCTTCGTCACTTCAATCAGAGTTATCTTGTTCCTCTCAGGGTTTTATGAGGTTCTTTCTCAATAAGGAAGAAAATAATAAATTCTGCGTTTTAAAGATTTTAGGACGATTTTGATTATGTCTCTGTCTTCTGTCGATCTTTCGGTCCGAAGGAAATTATCTTCTTCCAGACAAGACTATTCAAAAATATTGAATGAAATTATTGATATTGATGGATTTTTGAGGAAATAGCGTAACTTCCGCACGAGTGATATCTTTAATTACGGTCAATCTCTCATTCCCAAAAAATTATGTATGTTTTTTTGTAAATCCTTAAAGAATGAAATCGATACCTAAAGTTGGAATAGTTTAATTTCCTTCAGATGGTGAAAACAGTACAAAAGATATTTCAGAAAAAATAACTAACTCTACCTATGTTCATCAACATTCAAAATTTAATTTTACCTTGTTTTTTGTTTGTTCCACCATTATAGAATAATTAAGTGACGTGCGAACAGAAAAAAACATGTTTTTTCCATTAAAATTTTATGGAACACTGAATTAGATGTTTTAGTGCATAATAGGACATATTCCAATTTTTTATTCACATATACCCAGTCAAAATCGAGTTTCAAACTTTGAAAATGAGTTTTCTCATTTTCGAAAATAAGAAGAAAATAATTACCTTGAAAATGAGGCTTCATTCGACATAAAATTGAGTACACGATTTTTTTAAGGGAATTCAAAATCAGGCAAGAGGACTTCACGATTATTTTAATATAATCATCACTGGAACTTATATCAGCGACTTTGTCGGTTTTTCCCCTGAACCCTTCAAAATTTGTAGGGTCTTCATAGTTATCTCAAGCAATGTATCCAAATTCGCACCAATGTATTTAATACATTGGTGCGAATTTGGATACATTGCTTGAGATAACTATGAAGACAGTTTTAATGATTTTTCTCGCATAAGACGATTGTACTCAGTAGGTACTATTACACGTGTATGATGTTTGAGAAATGACTCAAGGTGTCGATTAATAAAATAGAAATTTCATAATAACTCAAATCTGTGTCATATAATATCGATGCTCGCTATACTCGTATCTGCAGCTGAACATTGGGTTTCTAAAAAGGGTTGAATTCGTCTGGTCGCAACGTCTGTGGTGTATTGTTTAATTCATGTTCTCCTCTCCAGTAGGAAAAGACCCCCCTGAATCCAAGACATAAGCAAATGGACCATATCCCCAGTCCTCTTTCCTTATTCAGGGAAACCCCTGCGTTTTCGCTGCTTCTCAAACAACCCTCCATTATTCTCAGGGAACATCTCCCATACCCACCTCCCACTCTTGGAACAACGCCTTGAAATCTGACCGAATTATTCACGGACGAAACCCCGGTGTATACACAGCTCTCGAATTGCCTACTTAAATTTTACTGGAGTCAATCAAAAAGATTCTTCCGTGATGGAGGGGAACATCTTGATGGCTGATGGGAGAGGAGCACACGTGTGCAGGTCTTTCCATTCTATTCCCTGTATAACCCAAATCGACGTCGATATTTTAAACCATCGCCTCATTCAGGAATTACAGTTCGCTGTCACGTTTCACTCTTGTGATATGAGAATATTATACACACCCTAAGATAATTATGGGTTCCTCATCATAGCTGGCAATGATCCATTTAGATCATTTCAAAGAGAGTCTGCCACGTTTGTGTTGCATCGTATCTTCTTCGTATCCATTGAAAATTTGCACATTTGACCCAAAGAATAGTAGATAATGAAGAACTAATCTTATAAATGATCATGCCTACATTATTTTGGTATTGAAGCGAGAAAACACTCGCTGTGGAATAGTTCAGTTTTTGAATTTTGGAAGCGGGGAGAGAAAATAAAGGGAACACCAATATGAAAAACCTACGGGAGAACGGTAGATTTCGCTATCTGCGTCGCCAGTCCGATCTTAGTGATCATACATTATAAACATATAAATATTTTATTGAGTTATTAAAACCTCAAGTAACAAACATACCTACAAGAGCTCTCATTATTTCCATATGGAATAAGCAGTGCTCAATAGGTGGTATGTGGGATGTGGTTGCGAATTCGAAACAGCTGAAAGTGGTAGGTCTGCTAAGAGTCTGAATACTTCAAAAAAATCCACCTCAGATAGGATTCTTCTTGCAAAATCTTTGTTTTCATATCTTCAAGCTGCTAAGCTCCTTTTCACGTCTACCTTGCAGTTCAATAGTCAACATTAGATAGTAACGGAAGACACATATTTACGGACGACTGACATGTTTACAGAACAGCCCCCCCCCCCAAAAAAAAAATAAATTAAAAAAATAATCCTATTGTCTTCTAATGGAGAGATCCAACCAGACGCTAGTGGTATTTTTTGACACCATTCACTTCTGTCTTGATTGACCTTCGATGATCCTTTTCACTTCTCTGAGCCAATAGGATCCAAGTTCTCCTTGCACTTGTAAATTCATGACATCATGCATCCGATTGAGTTTTTCTCTTAATCAACCAATTCAAGCACTCTCACACCTGTAACTATGTAAGCCGTTCTTCCTGTGGTGTAATGACATTCTATTACTGATAGAGCTAACTTCAAACGATTCATCCTCGAAACTAATCCAATAATTGGGTTTATTCCAGCCATTTGTGCATAATTCAACCTTCAAACAAGGATCATTTCTTCCTATTAGTTTATTATTTACAATAATGAATCTTTGGAATTCAGTAAGGACAAAAATTTAAAAAAAAATGTATTCGGTAGTTTACATTTTAAGGTACGTAGAATTCAAAAATCGAATAATAAAAAAACCGTTCTTCCGCCGTAAGCGTGAGCGGCACTTTCCTTAGTTAACATAAACCAATTTTCAACACATTTGGTATACATGGGTGCCACACCGCTGTTGGTTAGTGTTTCTTCTGAAGGGTTGGAAAATAGGGATAGACATTTCCAAAATGCTTGTTATAAAGTTACTGTTTTTTGTCAATTTTAAACTGAATTCAATTTTTAGAATTGAATGAGGCTCCGAGTGGCTTTGTGGGACATACCGTTTGCTCCGTATGAGGACTTACGGGTTGGACATGAGATAATTCAGAAACACGAATGCGAATCGCTTTAGGTTTATTATTTTCAACAGGTAATGAACCTTTGGAATCGACCAAGAAACATCTTTTTTTAATAGCCCCTCAAAATTTGATGGTTTACGTTCAAGATACGTAGAATCCAAAAATCGAATACAAATTTGGCCGTCCGTCCGCCGTCCGCCGTACGCTGTACGCCGTACGCGGCACTTTTGCCACTTAGCATTGACCGATTTTGATGAATTCTGGTATGTAGGCCCCATTTGGAATCTAGTTGTGCCCCGAAGATTTTGGTTGATGTAGGTTCTAAGGGTTTCTCTTCTAAGGGTTCCAAAATGAATTTTGAAATTTTGAAAACGCCCTAACTCAAAAAATTTTGATATAAAGGTATTGTTTTTCCTTCAATAAAAGATTCTATAGAATTTTTAGAATTTTTTTGAGACCACCCGGAGCTCTGTAGGACAAACCGTTCGCTCACTACGAGAATTTAAATTTTGGACGTACGATAAATCAGAAACACGAGCGTGAATCGCAAAAGAGGCCTAATTTCCGTTCAAATTAAAGCTGACCGAAATGTGATCGATGTTTTTCTTCATGTTGGATGGTTGGTGGCTTCGCAGACGAGTGATCTATATAGAAAAATAAAAAATAATAAACCATTGTGTAATAATTTGCAGCGTTTTTTCTTTATAAAGGAACATGCAACTTTCAAGTGGTCATGGACGCCAAATTAAATGGTTACAACAAATTTTTAATCAACAATCGAGAAAGTGAGAATGTGAATCGCAGAATATTGTTCACTGGTTGAAATTATAGGCCTAATATCCGTTCCAATTTCACTGTTCGAATGCTCTCTGCTTGTTGCGCTTCCTCAGCAACCAAGAACCGAATTTCACTATGAAGATTTCAATGATATTGCTAGTATCTTCACAGCATTAATGGGAAAAATCAGTTCTACGTAGACTGGTGTTCAATACAATTAAATAATACACCATTGTGTAATAATCTGCAGGGTTTTGTTTTCTTTAGCGCCCACAAATGTTCTGGTTTTCGCGACAAAGGTTTCAGTGGTTTACATAGTACTTACTAAGTAGCTAATAGTGTGAAATAGTTAGTCAAAACAATGTGTTTGGAGATAATAGTGATAAATGTGAAAAAATTGTTATTCAGTTCTTGTTTTGCAGAAATGCAGAGTTGCCACGTAAAACCCCGAATGCTCTGATGATGATTATTTCAAGGTGTAACAAAATAGTAACAGCAGGATCACTGCAGTATGGTAATACTTAACATTACTACCTACCGAGTGACGTAATATTTCTATTGCGATTGAAAAGTGGAGATCGCCTGTTTAAAACTTTTAGGTTTTTCGCTCACCTGTATAAGTGAGAAGGGTGGATCTTTTGGATTTTGGAATGGCAGGCCTGAAAGGCAGAACATGATCATTGTATTCGAATGTAGTGGTGATCGGTAGATTTTAGTGATTGGTTAATCACTTTCTACTTCAGGAGAATTAGGAAGGAGAAAGGGATTTCACACTTGAGTTTGTATAAAATAACAGTAAAGTGTATCTTATTAGCCTCGTTACATAAATAATTCCGTTTCAGACTACATTTAGATACCAAATATCCAATAAATTGGAACCCATTATAAACCAATTATGGCAGCTAATTAGTTTTGTTAAATGGAAGTTGAGAGACTCTTTTGGGGTTCGGAAAATCTCTTGGGGACTGTTCCTCATTTAACTTCTACTGACTAGGATGGTCGTTTCAAAAAAGAGCTACCGGGGCGGACCTGCCTACCTAGTTGGCGAACTGCTTGTTTTGAAGTATAAAAAGTATCACAAGAAAAAAAGTGGGGAACATCATCTTCAGACCCACTTGAACGCAAGTTTCCAAGGTCTCATCCCGAAGCTGATTACCATAAGAACGTCGTTTGAGGTCGTCACGCACCGACTACGACCGAGGCGCGTCTTTTGGAAGGCAGAGCGGACCATATGGTCTGGAGCTGTTTTGAGTTTCAAGAACAAGTTTCAAAGTATTATAAGAGGGTGGAAGATGGTCCAGGAGAAGATGTTCAGGCCATCTCACGAGTTAACGCCTCGACATGAGGAAAATCTCAGGTTCCCATCTTTGAGAGTTTGGTCGGGTGACGAGTTTGGGACACTACTTTTGGGTTTCATATCGTGATAATGTCAGTCGTTAGATGCCTGTATTGAAGCGCCCTTGCATGAGACATGCTGTCGAAGGACGCTCTAATATTTTGTCTTTTGAGGTTAGATTAATTATAAGATATTCAGCTCTGCGTCATTTTTATAACAGACGGGAAAGCTTCCATAGTTTTTAAGACATTCTTTCAAACTCCACGCCTATTTCGGTTTGAAGCTCACAAAGAAGTATATATGCCGTAACGTAGAACTAAGGAAGTCCTAGAACGCAGAGGTTTCTTCTTTGAGCTGAGGGCCCTTGGATTCGAGTAAGGCAGGTCAGCTATCTGACCAATGAAGCTATCAACTCCTGTTATCGTCCTAGAGAGCTGTAATCTGGAACTCAAAGCTTAGGGGCCATGAAATTGGATTGGGCGTCAAACATCCAGATAGGCGACTCTACTCATAGAAGAGAGCGGGTGAGAGGAAGGTAGATCAGCTATGTTTGCAATGAAGCTATCATGTTCTGTGGTCATCACAAATGGCTGAAATTTGGCGTTCAGGACATTGGAGGGAAATCCATGCATAAGACAACAATGCTCCATATATTCATCCTATGGTGCTGATGATTCGTGAACTTTTCCTTGGGAACCACAGGGTCTAATTGGGAGGAAGGCAGATCAGCAATGTGAACAATGAAGCTATCATTCTGTAGTCATCATTGTTGGTTGTAATTAGACATCCTGTTCAAAAGGAATCAAATTCATACCAGAGCGATAACCCAACAACGCATCCTGTGGAGCTGTTGTGTTTAGTGCACAGCTCTTCTATAAAATACATAAGTAGAGGCCGTGTTGTTACCAATTGTTGGATATTATGATGTCACTTTTACATATTTAACTGGAGAAGAACTGTCCAATGAACTGCAGGTTTTCATAAAGGGAGTTTTGCAATTAAAAAATACCACTTTTCGGGTATGTTACGCCAAACGGGTCATTAGAAATAAAGAGAGGAAAATTTAATGTGCAGGGGCGCTACTATACAAACTATTGCATGAGCAATCCCCAAGATACATTATATGTGATACACTTAATTATCGCAGTAGAAACAGACGAATACATTAAACAGAATAATACACAAAATAGCAATGTATGCTCAAGCGTTTAATATTAAAACCATACAAATTCGAAACAGTAGGTCTCAAGATTCGTGTATTTGATGTCATATCGAAATTTTGAAGCAAACTTCGAAAATAAGAAGGTTTTTCTTATAGGAACTTCAAATACCGTCTTATTAATTTTATCTATCTTATCTATAAATTATATCAAAATTTCACTGTTGTGATCAGATAATGTGCTCAAGATTTATTATCCTACTATGTTGAAACTCATCTTATTGTACAATATTATTGTACATCCTATCAAGAAAGGTAAGGAGGGCCTAAGGCTATATTTTAAGCGTATTAAAATAAATAAGTGTATTAAAATGAACCCAAAGATGGAAGGATTATGAATATAAATCATATCTGCAATTTTATGACTATGAATACGAATACAGGTATTCGTATTTTTAATACGATTTTATGATTTTTTCTGTGGTTTCCCTGAAAATCGATTTTTTAAAACGATTTTCCGACAAAATCATACTTTTTTTCTCCCGAACTCTGCACATATTTATCACCTGAAATTGTCAAAATAATCAATCAAAATTCGAAATGCTAACAAATTCATGTAGAATTGTCCACGCAGAATCAAATGATACCAACCCCAGGTCGCCACGACCAACCGTAGAGAAACTACGACGTGATTTTTACTGACTTTTTGTAATCATGTTTTTGGTGTCAAGAACGTTCCGTGAAAGTTGTAGTACAACAAAAACTTTCAGGGAAAATCAAGATTACAAAAAAGTCAGTAGAAATTTCATGTAGTTTCTATGCGGTTGATCGTAGCGACCTGGAGTTGGTCTCATTCGATTCTGCATAAAAATCTATATACGAATTGGTGAGCTTTTCGAATTTTTAATAATTATTTTAACAATTTTAGGGAATGAATACAACCAAAATTCCGGTAAAAATCAATTTTTTTGATGATTTTTAGTGCAAATAATTTTTTTAGAACGATTTTCAGCGGAAATGTCGTCGTACTTTCTATTTGGTTGGTTGTAGCGACCTGGGGTTGATCTCATTCGACTCGAATGGGAAAAATCATAATTTCGTATTCAAGATAGGAATACGGGGGAAAGTCGTATTCAAAGTGTTAATCGTATTCGTATTCATATTCATACTCATACCTGTATTCGTATTCACAATCATAAAATCGCAGATATGATTTACATTCATAATCGTATTTATGAATAAGAATTCGCCCATCTCTGAATGAACCCATCATTTTCAATAGTCGTACTAGAGAGCTACATATTCCTGGAGCTCACCCTTTAGCAGTTTAACTGTTTGTTGTGCCAACAGTGTTATACCGCGAAGTCGGTACGCTAGTTCTGGGTGAGATTCACTTACATTCGCCTACGAGAACATTTTATAACTTGGGCGTTTACATCAGTTGTTGAAGCCCTCGTAACTGCATCTATCCCGCTGACAGGTTGGTTTATTCGCGGAATATGAAATGGGATGGTAAATGAAAGGCTAGCGGGTTAGTTATGCTCGCGCGGCCCCTATACTGACCAACCCTAAATCTCTTCGCTCACCAAGGAGCCTCAAGGCGACTTATTCCATCACATTCAAATTACATTTCAACAGCTCAGAAGAAAGAAGGTGAGGGAGCCTTTCAAAAACCAACACTCGTTGATGCCAAACAAAAAGTTTAACAATAACACCCGTTTTATTATGGTGAAAGTATTTGTTGTAGATTACTGACCACGTTGAATTAAGAAATTTTCAGAAATCAAAAATTCGAGCGCCATAACTGAAGGTAGATAATCACTCAAAAACATAATCAATAAAACCTTACCTCGTTGGAAATTTTAAATACGATAAAATTTCACTAAAATTCCTTATAAAATGGCTTACAATGTAATATTTGATAAATTGTGGACCTCGATCTTGCAACAAACTTTTGTGACGCTTCTCAAAATAAAAAACCTTGAAATCCTGGAGTGAAATAATTGTTCACTATCATATACTCCCAATGTCAATAGATCAGCAGTGATTGTAGTACGTTTGCATCAGGCTGTTCAATTCCTTGTATAAGCTGTCACTGGTGATATTTTCGATGATATTTGTTACTCCTAGTGCTGACTGATCCTTTAATTTTTGAGAACGAACTGTATTTCCGGTTTTTATTGGAATCCCAAGGCAACCTTTCTTCATGAAAGAAACTTAATCGGTCATGGAGAGGATGCACACAAAGAGTTTGTGTAAAATCACCCAGGAGCTCACCTGCAGTGATATTCTGCTTGTCTTGCATGTAATCCAAGGATTCTTAGAATTACAATTCCAGATTCCATGCAACATCATAAATGAAGCTATTGACAGGGCAGAAGGGAAAATTCATATTTTAGTAATTATTCCCTAACCAAATACTAGGTCAAATGAATTCTGTTGGAACCCCATGTATTCGTTTCCCAGGTATCTAAGAAGACATAGTAAATCCGAATGGCTTATTTCCCCATACTGCTCTATACCGGGGAATAAAAGAACAATAAATGTAAGGTTGAATGAAAAAATTTCAACTTCTCTTACCTGAGTAGAAAAAAGAAGCTTCAATGTTCGGAACGTTAAAAAAACGCTGCAAATTATTACACAAAGGATTATCATTTTTCTATACAAATCATTCGCCTGCCAAGAACTCGGCTTATCCATTGTCACCACCTACCATAGATACTACCTACCTACCACGTACCTTCAGCGATCGAATTTTGGTCAAATAAAATTTGAACGGAAATTAGGCCTCTTTTGCGATTCATACTCGTGTTTCTGATTTATCGTAAGTCCAACCCTTCAGTTCTCGTAGGGAGCGAACGGTTTGTCCTACAGAGCTCCGCGTGGTCTCTTAAATTGATGGAACAACAATACCTTTATATCGCAATTTTTTGAGCTAGGGCGTTTTCAAGATTTCAACCCTTAGAAGTTACTGATATTAACCAAAATCATCGGGACACAACTAGACCCTATATACCAAATTCCATCAAAATTGGTCCATGGGGACTAGGGAAAGTGCCGCGTACTGCGGACGGACGAAAAATTGTTTATTCGATTTTCGGATTCCAAGAACCTTGAAACTTGAACTAACAAATTTTGAGGGGATGTTAAAAAATGCTTTTCTTTCAGCCGATTCCAAAGGTTCATTATTGAAAATAATAAACCAAAACATTCATGGTATCAGAAAATGAAGATTTCAAAACTTTTTAAGATTTTCTTTAAGATTTTACCGACGAAATCGGGACACTGCCTCACAATGAAATAAATAACACTTGTGTTATGTTTGCGTGTGGTCGAGTGAAGGAGATGACCTTCTCGATGCGGCGTTTGTGTTTTTTTTAACCCCTACTCAACGATGAGAGAGAAGTCCCTATCATAACTTGCAGTACTATTGCATCGGCGGCTTATTAGCCAGACCGGCATGCAGAGTACTGGGAAGTGCAGGCTAGCCCGTCAGCCCCGGCGTTTCATAGAAACCAACTGGCGGGATGCGGGAAATTTATCTATTGAGCCTAATACTTCGAGGAGATCCCTTGATGAAGGAAAAGGTAGAGAGCGAAATGAACAAGACGAAAGACTGGACTAGAAGGCGTAAGGGAGCATCCCTGAGTGGGCTTATATACTCGTATAGTTTCCTCAGGGGAGATAGAGGTGGAAGGGTGACGTCATGTTGACGTGTTTCCCCGTACCTCGTCTCCCCCAGTGGGTGATGACTCACACAGGAATCCTCCTGTTCGCTTCTTTGTTTAAGAACTAACTGCTGATTGATACGTGGGTCATAACAACCTGATTAGAAAAACACTGGCTTAGGAGAAGTCGAAACGCAGAACACATAGTTTACAACTGCTCGTGGTACTCACCAAGAGTGACTTTTTCCTGCAATTTTTGCCGAAAGTGAAGACAAAGAGCCCTTCAGTATGTCCCAAACAGTCAGTCTGGACATTCCAAGTATTTATAGCGCAATTAGTTTTTAATTACAAGGAAAACTTAAAAGGCCATTCCATAGCATTTCAACTAGTCCAAACATTTAAGAATATGTGATGCATGGTTGGACAAATAAAAAAAGTCATAGTTGAGGAGCAGAAATTAAATAATCTAATTTCACCACTATAAATAATTCACGTTCAAAATAAAATATAAATTCCTTGAAGCAGATGACTATTATGAAACACCGGAAGACACGATTTTTCGGATTAAAACTGAATCAAAGACTAAGTACCCCATAAATTCGGTTTTTCTACGGAATTCATAAAATATCGAGGTTATGTATTCAAAGTGTCAATGAATGACCAGTCTTTCGAAAAACGAATTAAACAGGCATCATAGCGGCAATCTAATCGAACTCCTGATAATCACATTATGGTAAGTTATACACATTTGAGTCGCACAAAAAACGAACGTTCGTATCTTCCAACGGGAGAGTGGAACACAGACAATCAAGCCGGGGTTGTTTTTATTGGGTGGTCAGGGATCCTAACAATCTAAGATGGGTCTACAATCTTATTACTTTTGAAGCCTAATTTGAATTTGATAGAATAGCTAGCCGGGGGCGAGAAGGATAAACGAGAGAGAGAGAACCGCCAAAGGAAATTGGTGCCTCAGGAATGCCCGGATGGCTCAACTCTCATTGTAGCAGCAAACTCAGCTATTTGCAGCGTTGAAACATTAATTAAATTTATCAGCAGTTCGCGATTACCGAGATGATTACCTGCATTACGAATTATCTTAATGTAAAGTGGCAAAGTAGTTTGGTGGTGAAGGTTCCTATTAAGATAAACAGGTTCAGTCGAAAAGTGAACTGTCTTCTACGATTTTAGATTGAAAAGAAGAACTATTACCAAATCAAAATCCTGCCTAATTCTTGAATTTCGGTTCTTCACTTTTACCGCTTTATAATTGTGCAGCGTGTTGAAAAACTTTGCGTTTTCCAAAATCGGAATTTTTACATTTATTTACCTACTTGTTAGGTCATGCTAAACAATAATGGTTATAATGTCTGTTTATCTATTGATCTGTTAGGAGGGTCTCAGTCGGTTGCCGTTCGTTTTTAGTATTTAGGGAAACTGAAGGCACAAAAACGTAAAAATTTGTACCTAAACTTGAAATTTTAAAGGAGTTTAGAAATTCATTAGTGCACGGCCCTAGGGAATTGAAAAACTGAAAGATTGCCGCCGGGATCATCTAAATTGAACAACAATTGCCAAAGAAAAATAGGGAAACTACTGGATAAACGGGTTTTACCATGTTTTCCCCATATTTCTAGTTTCTCCTAGTTTATCACCATGTAGGCTATTAGTTGCGTTTTCTCATCAGAGATGTCTAAGGCAGCCCAGATCCTTCCATGAAGTGAAAATTCTTTGCCTTGTTCTTTGGTTCTGTACTCTATGAGAAATAACAGGCCCCAACTCCCCGCCGAGGATTTCCCAAGTATCCTTCTTCTACTCTGTTTGAACCTCCCGCCTAGATCTGGCGGTTGATCCAAAAGAAAGTAGTACCCTTTTTAAACAAAGAATTCCCTTAATTCCAGTTCCCGCCACTAGGCAGCCGCGCCCAGAACGGGCTAAATTAGCTCTGCTCATGGAACCACTAGGTTATTCGATTCGGGAAAAACGAACCAGTATTAGATCTTTAGGAACCATTAGATAAATAAAGCAAGTAGAACAATAGTACAGAATAATATCGAGCGGGAATGCACAGGGTAGATCAAGGTGGCCATTGCCATAGGACCATTGGGGATCCCTCCACCCAACTATCGCACGAATCCATTACTCCACCGTTCTTCACAAACCGTTTTATTTCTGCGCTCTTATTTTCGATCAATCCTTTTATAGTTCATTACAACTGTGATTATTTAAAAACCTGTGTATTTTATTGGATCTCATTCCCAAGGTATGAACATACTACAACGAAATTGGGTTTATAGACAGATTCTGATGATGCAGATAGCGCTAGTGAGGTCCTTGGAAATATCATTCTTGAGCTGAAAAACTCTAATGGAGCCTTTGAGGTACCTTCTGCCCAAATATTCTATAGATTTGTCTTAATACATCTAAATTTGATTTTGAAAATCTGTAAAACAAATTTTTTGAACAAGTGAGAAATTAAGGGTTGATAGGTTCAGTCATCAAAATGCTTGGGCAATGTCCTTGTAACTAACATGGTTTTAGAGCTGTAATGTATATCTTCAGCTCGGTATTGCAGAGCCAAGCGGTTATTTTGACATCATTTTAACGTACACATGCCGCGATTTACCCTCTCAGCCGTACGGTAACTACTGTCGCTCGGACTGTTTGTTTAGATGGCGTCACAACCGCCGGAGGGTTGAATTGTGTGTGGTTAAGTAAGGGTAGTGCGGAATAGGGGTAGTTGACAAACCGAGATTTATCGTACGAGGTCCATAGTGTATTCTAGAGGGGGCTACACCGCGCTTAAACGTCATTTTAGCGACTCCATAGCGCATTGGGTCAGATTTATATCGGGGGAAGGTTCATTAGAAAACCAGAAATAATAGATAGCCCATCTGTTTACACTTCCAAATTCAACCACCGCATGACGCCATCTGCTTGTATAACACCCTGTTGATCTTTCCTTAATTCGTCACGCTCTGAGCGTTCCTAGCCGTTGCAGTTTACTAATTTTGCTGTCGTTCCAGAACAATTTGAATTACAATTAATAGGTATTAGGTATAAATTAAATTAACCCTGAAATGGAAACCCTCCGCACCATAATATGGTGAGTAAAATTTGAATTTTCCATGATTTTTTTTTTTCGCTTCAACGTTCTCTATAATCTATTATTTGCTAAAACGCCACACTATTAGGTTAGCTAACTCGGAGCTTAGTACAAAAAGAAAAGAGAACAATTTTGTCCCAAAATGGTAATTTTTGTAATTTTACTCAATTAATTACTGAAGCAGAAATTACTTGAAATTATATACTTTTCTCTTATGTAGGTAGGTATTAACTATTGAAGTAATTGAACTAGTAAAAAATTGAAGGTTCGATTCAAAATAATTACAGACGTTGAAAATGATCATTAAATGTATTTATTTGAAAATAAACTCAATTTTTAATTCTGGTGTTTTTTTAAAAATAAGTTCAAACATTGCTTGGTCGATAACAGGCAAAAAGCAATCGATAGGCTCAAGTAATTCCTTCCTCTTCAAGCATAAACAAAGCTTCCGGAATAACATCATCACTCAACTTCTCTATTTCGGATTACTATTTTCAATCATAAACCATTGAAATCGAGCAAGAAGAAGAAATTGTACCCCCTCAAAATTTGTTGGTTTACGTTTCAAGGTACGTAGAATCGGATTTTTTGTTATTATCACTTTCCTTGGTTACCATGGACCGATTTTGATGAAATTCGATACATTTATGGCCTCCATTTGGGGTTACCATGTTTTTGTTGATGTCAGTCTCTTCTAAGCAGTGGAAAATAGGCGTTGCAGTTTTGAAAAGTGCTCTAGCTCGAAAACTCTCGAAATAAAGGTACTGTTTTTTCACCGATTTGAAATAGTACTGAATTTTTATAATCGAATGAGACCACCCGGAGCTCTGTAGGGCAAACCGTTCGCTGCCTACGAGATTTTAAGAGTCGGACTTCCCATTCCTAAGAGTTCGTATTCCAGTTCATAAATAAAATAAATTAATGTCAAAACAATGAATCCTGGTTTATAAGTAACACGAATGAAAGCAACTGCAGAATTAACAATAGGTCAAACGGAAATAGGAATTGGAAATTTACTTCTAGAAAAGGGGCTGTAATTGAAGAGTGAAGTGAACTTTACTCCTTAACAAGGGGGTGTAATGGAATCATGAAGTAAAAATTACTTCATCTAAATGGGGTTGATTGGAAACGAGGAGTAAATTTTACTTCAGCCTTCGTACCTTATTGGAAAGGAAGTAATTTTTACGTGTGGGGTTTTGGTTTCTTGCCTGTAAAGGGCAAACGGAGATCAGCACGGTGTCGCAGGTTAAGCCGAACCTTAGAGGACATCTGGGGGCAGGCATAGATAGAACCCTGGCACCCCCCTACCGTTCCTACCCTCGTCTACACTATTTTACAGGCGCGAGACGTGAAATTTACGTCACCTTTCCATTTGAGGGTTAAATTAAACCATCACTTAACTTACATATAGTCCGATTTCGATAAAATGTTCAGATTTTCCTAAGGTTAGGCTCATGATGGTCCCCCATAAATTCCAGGGATCCCAAATAAATGGAAAGAAAACTTTAAGTAAATCTGCTAATTCTTAAGGTTTTATCACCACCTAACTCCTCAATTTCGGTTACAACTGGAATAATATAGAAGGATGGCGTTTGTATTACCCTATGTTCGAAATCGAGAGTTAGCCTAAATAGAGTTAGAGTTAGTTACTCTTAGTTACTCTACTAATTGTTGGCTTCAGATTTTATATAACACCGACTAACGTTGCGTTGAGTAACTAATGAGGATTGATCGACGGGGCACTCCTAAATTTGCCCAAAAGAAATGTTTTGTACTCGTGGTGTTTTCCGATTCCGATTCTATGAGTAGAAGTGGTAGTTTTTCAAGTTTTTGTGAAATAAATACAATCAAAACAGTTTTCCGGCGGAAGCCGAGTGAGACCAGGTGAGAAGACGACGAGTAGTAAGAGCTGCATTTAGCCGGACTTTCAGTTCGTTGGACGAAATTTTAAAGGGTAGAGGAAACGAGTATAACTTCCACAATTCCCATCCAATCACGGTTTTGTCTTGATTGATCGATAAATTTAATTGAGTATATTAATTGTAACTCAAAGCCTTCTAACCCATAACCCATAACACATTGCTTATAACAATAACTTATGATTAGGACCTTCATAATTTATTTTTTCTAAGATAATTGGTTTTCTTTGATTCTTTGGACAGGCATTCTATGTTCGCCTACTTATCGTGATTCGATCAATAAAATTATTTCATGAATTCATAGAAGAAGCTACGTGTCACTCCCACAAGTTGGTTATAGCGTCTTCAGGACTGGAGTTGGATTGCGTTTGGTAGGGTCTCATGTTTCGGATCAGTTATGTTACCTACTAGGGTGAGTTGGTTGTGGCTTCATATGAACGAATTGATTTTGGTCCGAGATGGGATGGATTTATGGTGATATTTCGCATTGGACTGGTTATGACCTTTGTTGAATTAGATTATGGATTGTTGTATCTTCTTTTGGAATGGATTAGTTGTGGACTATATTACGAGGACAGCTGCCGGGCTGGATGTGTTTTGATCTTTTGGATAAGATTCAACCTCTGTTGAATTGGATTGGTCGTGGACGCGGTTTTTATGACTGATACTGATATTTTGCACTGGTTTGGTAATGACCTCAAACATATTAGATTGGGTGCGTCTTTTTCCGTTCTACATTGATATTGGATTAATTTGGAATGAATTGATTCTGGTACAATTAGGATTGGATTTTTTGGTATCTCTTGGATTGGTTTAGTTACAGCCTTGTCGGTTGGGGTTGGTTACTCCTAACATGGAAATTGGGTGGTTATGATCCAGGTCAGACTATTTTGTAGGGATCTCATGGACTGGTCTCACTAAAACCTCCATTTAATTGGGTTGTGGATTCATTGCTTTATACTTAGGAATGTATTAGTTGTTCCCTTTCTGTTTATTTCTCGCATTTTCGATAATAATACTTTGGAGTCGAGCGAAAAAATCAAATTTTAAACCATTTTCAATACCTGACGGTTTGCGTTCCAACGTACATAAAATCGAATTGAGAAAAAAAATCCTTTCGTCCGTGTCTGCCGTCAGCCGTACGCGGCACTTTCCTTTGTTACCATGGACCGATTATGACGAATTTTAGTGTAAATGGGCTCCGTTTGGGGCACAGAGTACTGGAGACCACTTCAAAAGTGGTTAAAGACAAGTTAAAAGAGAGTGGTTTGGGGTCTAGTTCTGTCGCGAAGCTTTTGGTATATTTTAGTCACTTTTAAGGACCGAAAACGTGGAGTTGTACTTTTTAAACCGCCCTAGCTCAAAAACTCTCGACATAAAGATTTTTTTTCCATACATTTGGAATGGAATTGAACTTTTAGAATCGAATGAGGCCATTCAGAGATGTGTAGGACAATGAGTTTGCTCCATATTTGAAGTCATAAGTGTTGAACTTACCAAAATCACAAACACGTGTGTGAATTTCCAAAATACCCAAGCTCCGTTCAAATTTCAGCTGATCAAATGCTATCATTGTTCCTTACTTCTAATAAGTATTTTTGCTAGTAAGTATTATAATGAAAAATATGCAGTACAATAATAAAGTATTTTGTAACAGTTCTTTGAACTGTTCCGCGGATCGTACGTGAGGACAGTCCCCTGGATGGAAGAGACGAGGCCTCCAGTCACCTTGCAAACCTCGCTCTAGTAAGTGCCCTAACTTCTTACTCATATTTTGCGGTTCTCCTTTGATACCAAAAATTCCATTTTCATTTTATTTCTGACCTACATACGATTAAATAGTCAATCTATATAAACCACATTGCGGTTTGTTATTGAACCATTCCCAATTCTTAACTATGTAAATTTAGTTAGTTAATAATTTTAAATTATATTTGAATCATTGGGTAGAAATACGAGCTGGTTATTCCATCAGAATTTTTCCAACTCAATTTCAAATTGTGTAATCATTTGCAGCGTTTTTTTTTAGATTGGATTGGTCGGTTCCCTGTCAGATTGAATTCGTGTTGATCTCTTGGATCATACTAGTTGAGGCCTGTTAATCGAATTGAAGTAGGAAGAAGATTCATTCAAAACATTCATTATGGTTTGATTGGACATCTTGTTACCATACATAAATTAGTTTTAACATAGCAATAGCTAACAACAGTACAACAATTTTATCAGATTTCACACTCACTTGTGAAATCAATGTGAAGATACTTCTTCCTTTCATACAGAATTGCCTATGACTTTACCAAAAGAATTTGTAGGAAGGGAATCCTCTAACGGAAAGAACATGGGAAAGGAATCAATCACTTGGAATGGACAATTCAACGGTGAAGGGTGAAATGGCAATAAACCTCCAACTCTCCTCTTTTGGAGTCATCCAAATCGAACTTGAAAAGCGATGAGTTTCACAGGTTTATGTTTGAATAAAACATGCTCTCTGCCAGGGACGACGGATTGAGGCATTGTCTTACTCGCCTACGCCTCTTCCTCTTCTTTTCCGTTGCGCCTTAATTTAAATATTTATTAAACAAGTTGTCACCGGTGATGTGTGTATTATTAAACGGGGGTCCTTTCCTACGGAGATATTGCCTGTCAACACCTACCGTTTTCCCGTCTCTTTCATCCCCTCGCTTCCCTTTCCAGAAGTGTACGCCATTATTCGGCGTCGCTCCGTTGTTTGATCCCTGAAAGGTTTCTGAGAAAAAAATCGGATGAGCAATCACTTGGACCGAGTGGTTTTGGGAATCCATCTACTCCACGTACAAAGACTTCACGCGTTCAAGTGACTAACATTTTACTTTCCATTCGCTTTTCTTCCCTTTATTCTGCAGCTTGGAGAAACTTCCATTAAACTCTTTATGTATTTTATGTTCGAAATTAGGTGATCTCCCGCCTAACATGTTACAGTACAGCAACCCCGTCATCAAACTTCTTGTAAAACCTTATTGGTTTTTGATGTAAAAATTACATGATATTGCATTTAATATTTTTCTTAATTTACGCTTGTATGGGCTATACCTAATAGGAAAATTATTTGAGCCATCAAAATCCATGAATAATTATATGAATAAGTAAATTACAACGCTGTTGCATCGCCTGTCCCTCGGGTACCGGTGGGTATTGGACGAAGCAATCAACCTGCTGGCGGTACTGCATGCCGCCCTCACGGAATTTACTCTCTAACTGATAATAACCTATTCTATCATGTTTTTTGAGACCAAATAAAATGTACCACCCTGTTTAGCACTATATGATAGTGTTTGCAAGTATAAAAGGGAGGCAATTTTGTGACTAGCTCAAAAAGTTGCCATGGAGTTTTGTATAGCATCCATGAACAACGGACAACGTGGTTGATACCAAAGTATTTTGTTTGATCAGTTTGATTGGGAAGACCCATCATATGTAAACGTTTACATACAATTTTTGATATAATACAATAACTATAATAATTGTATATAAAATAATAAGCTGTCATAATAAACCAAAATTTTATTATTATAAACTGAGAAATTCGAAATCTCAAAAATACATAAACTAAGAAATGCGAAAGTCCCCCCCCCCCCAACCAAGTATGAAAATTAATTAATGATTGTAATTAAGAATTTAAATGATCAAGAATGTAGAAGAAAACAAAATAATAAAAGTAAAGTAAACCACCATTCCAGTTTGGATTTTCCTCCGACTGCCCTTCCTGGGGTCACAGACGTCGTCAGCTGTCTTCCAAAGGATAGATCAGAACTCATGGCTTTCCATCCCCTCACCAGTTGGGACGAGGGGGGATTGAGCCCGGCTTGCTCAAAAATGCGCTCCCGAGGCGAGCCTCGAACTCACGACCCCCCGCGGCCGTTCCGAGACTCGTCGCTAAGAGACCGTAACGAGCACGACCACAGCTGACCCCCAGCTTGGTCATTGCAGACGACGTGACACATCGATCGCATCTGACCTTCCGAACAAAATGATAATAATTATGGTTACAACATGGCTCAGTAGCTTCTATATAAATGTGGAGTTTATCTGGTTTCGCCTGACTTTCACCTTTTGGGATTCTGCACCTAAAGAAGGACGTAACTAGGTTGCTGCCTCAGAGGGCTGATTTTAGTAGTGGGCTTCAAGGTGGTCTAGCTCCTCAGTTGGCTGTGTATATGGATACTCAAAACGCCACTATTCACCAAAGTACTCGGAGTGTTCTCTGGACAGCTTCGGATATATGAAGCGACTGATGAATAACACACCGAGAGATCCTCATTGCTAGGAGTATCTATCTGATTTTAACAAGTAACATTGGTTTAATTTGTTCCATATTTTATCTAACTGAGGGGAATCCTGAATTAGTGTGATACATAATCGGACATGTGGAAATAGTAATTTCATTTCACGGAGGTCCCACCTATCTGTATTTGCGGGTTGGCTGTATATTATGATACAACCGAACTCTGCCTGTTGATTCTTTGCAGAAGGCTTGAAGACCAGACAACCATTTTTTTCCACTGTCGTTTGATTTTGTGTCCCGCAAGTCCATTAGAGTCTCATTGTCAAAAGGGACCACTCCAGAAAAAACACCATACCCCCTCGGAGGGTTAAACCATCGTTTTGACTCTCAACCCTCACCAACCCTCCAAGAACTTTTTCCTCCCATTGTGTTACACTAATGATTATGATTGAGTCCCGCCCTTTGCGAGTTCCTGAATCTTTTCTTCGACTCCTTATTTACGTCTGGTCCATTGTTAACGTTTTCACCACCCAAAAACGCCAGAAGCACAATTTTTACTGGAGTCATTCTCACCAGAGTGCGTGCAAGGGTGTGAACGCATTTCAACTCCCCTTTGACAGTCGGGACTTCACTATTTGGACTCATTGAAGCGAAGTGTGAATGGATTTATTCGGAAAAACGCGCAGCATGTTGTCGACTAATCCTATTACGAACACAATTGGTAAACCCGAACAGTGGGGACGGCGATTTCCGTTAGTGTGTCACAGGATTTTTTTCTATCCTGTTGACTTTCTATCATAGTATTGATAAAGGGACTAATATTTTATAAATCATGTATAAGCGAAATTCCTATAGCCTTCGGGCACCTGGGGGGCGGCACTCCATGCCGCTTCTCCCGAAATTTTCCAGTAATTGACTAATGCACATCGGTTCTGGTAGTTTGTGATAAGGTATCTTTCCATCTACTATCTGACCACCCGTACCCGAACGCGTCGATTTTTCTTTCTCTCCTAATAGTTGTTTTTCGCTCACGTGAAGTGAGAGATCACCAAGCGGTACGTACTTTATGCCGCCCACAGGTTATAGTGTAAGATCTTCCTTAGGCTACGTTTACACTGGAGCCGGAATTCGGCCGATTTTTCATTCTGCAGAGTACGGCCGTTAACGGCAGACATGGGGCGAGTAAACAAAAGTAGAAAATTCAATGGAATTCGGACGAAGTGTTTACACTATGCCCGACTTGCTCGGTCGAACTCCGCCAAACTCCGCCGAGCTCTTCCGTCTTCCGATTCCGAACCAAATAATTTTGTTTTGTTCGGCCGAATCAGCCGATTTTATGCAGCGCCTTTTGTGAAACATCTCAGAAATTAGATGGGTGATGGGGGTGTTCCCGCTTCTTGATTATCAGGGGTCAGCTTAGGGTAACTACGTCCATCTTGTACAGTTAATGTAGTACAGTCAATGCAGCATTTTTACGGATATCTTTCTAGTTTGAGAAAATCAAATTTATTTTGAAACAATAACTTTGAAGTTGATGAAAGTCAAGTGTAACGACATCATAAAGACTTGCCTCAACGTCACAGCAAGCCTCTCTTCTGGAGAAATACAAATCTGGAAATTAGAAAATTTCTCCACTCGCCGTCTGATAGCACTCAGAATGTAAAAAAAAGTCTCTGGAGTCATCCGGAAATACTCGCGAAACTTGATTGGTTGTTCTAGCAATTGGTGGAACAAGGTATGGAACACTCCGGATGATTCTCTTTCCATAAAAATGTCATTCGCCCATTCCCGACGCTCAACCAACAACATATATCTCAATAGTGAGTTTTCAGTTAGAAATTCTAACGCTGCTAAATCTTCCATACTATAGGTACGACGGGCTCGGGGCAACTGACGAAAATCGGTAGAATCGATTGAAAAATCGGGTCTAGTGTAAACACTTCAGTCGGGGAATCGGTGGAATCGGCAGAGCTGGAGTTCGGCCGAGTAAAAAATCGGGTCCAGTGTAAACGCACCCTTAGTCATATATGTCGGCGGCATCGTCAGTATTCAAATTAGGCGCTACCGAAATATAATAAGATATCTGAATCGGCTTCTCGATGGATCGAATGAACGAGATGCCTATTGAATCAGCTATCGATACTGGACACGTGTATCGATGTATCGAGAGGGGGACAGGTAGTTCGGGAGAACCCCGAGAAGGGATGTCGGTCTAGTAATGGTAGTGCTCGTTTGATGAGTTAAATTCAATTATAATGCTATTGTAGAGCAATGCAAGTGGTGTAATAATGTCGAGTTATAATTACTGAATACGCCCTTTCCGTCATCCATATAATGAGTGAAGCTCGTAGGTAGGAAGATCTTCTCTAAACAGTGATTTGCAAGTGATAATTCAGCTTTCAGTTTACGCGAGTGATTTTATTCGTTTCAGTTTACATAACAACTGTCTTTGTTTCTGATTTTGAAGTTTTTTGCTCACGATTCGTTTATAACAGAAGAGTTATCTTATTGAATGATCATTGAGATGTTATAAATAAAAAGCGCCTACCTATTATTTAGGAATGTCTCTTTCAAATCCCTGATATTTTCATCAGGAGAGAACAGGACCATTTTTCTGTGGCTTCGGTATTTATTTCAAAGTAATAAACAATGCATTGAAAACCGCAAAAATCAATCACACCGAAAATTCTAATTATTTCAAATCAGATTTTGTTCCGTGATTTTTCTGCGTAACTAATTTAGAGTAACAAATAATGCAAAATTTATCATTCCATAGATTATTAAATAATCTATGTAATAATCTATGTACAACAGATTCTGTTGTTGAACCTGAGATGGTTGTTCACTTTACTATAATGTTATGATGATAGTACACAGTGAACCTACATACCCATAAAAGTATTCCTCGTCGACCCGAAAACCACGACTGTTCATTGTCTCTATGAAACAGATACGCCCAGCAGAGCAAATCGGACGTTCCTGATAACTGTTGATATTTTGCCGTAAATTGCCCTCATGTTTACTCTTCCGACTCATCCGGCCAAACGAGGCTCACGCGGCTGAAAAGTTCAATTGATGGACTCCTGAACAGTTTGAGCGCAAACGAGTGGAAAGCCCATGGAGTTTGGGCTCAGATCAAAGGGAGCAAATATCGCACAAATTGGATATTATTCCTGGTCCGTAAACTCGGCTTTGAGCCAATTAAAAACTTCAACGAGCAAGCTATCAATTATTTGTTTCCGGGGTACCTATATCGGCATCAGTGGGCTCCATGAACGGCCTGGTTTTTTGAACGGGGCAAAAACGTTTTGCGTGTAAATATTCCAGTTTGACTAATTAAGCGGCTATCAGGTAAACGAGGCGCTTCTCGTTAGATTCAGACTCAGTGTAGTGATCCCGAAGTTTGTCAAGGTTTGGAAAACGTAAGTCAATATTATTTTCTGGCTGTTTTCAATACATTTTTCCCTCGTGGATGGGTGCGGGTAGCGCCTATAACTTGTGTTATAATTGTATAATCCAGATAAAAACCTACCTATTTTGCGGCAGATGATGAAGCCCCTATTATCTACTTTGGTAGGAATACAAGTAATTTGGAGACAGGAAAGAATGTGGGAACCACAAGATAAAGACAAGCTCCTTCAGAATTTATTGTTTTTTGGTTCATTATTATCAATAATGTGAGTTGAAAAATAAGAGTTGAAATTTTGAAAACGCCCCAGCTCAAAAAATTTTGAAATAAATGCATATTTTTTCCAAATATTTAAGATAGTATTGAATTTTGAAATTTTTAGTGACCAACCGGAGCTCTGCAGGACAAACCGTTCGCTCCCTCCGAGAACTTAAGTGTAGGACTTACGATAAATCAGAAACACGAGTGTGAATCACGAAAGAGGCCTAATATCCGTTCAAATTTCACTAGATCGTGGGAAATTAATTATTAATGAACTAGGAACACGAGTGTGAATCGCGAAAGAGGCCTAATATCCGTTCAAATTTCACTAGATCGTGAGAAATTGATTATTAATCAACTAGGAACACGAAAAATCGGCCCAAAGACCGATCTTAACGAAGTAGTCTAATATTCGTTCAACAGAAGCCCTTATGATTTCAACAAAATTGGACCACGATTTAACCTAGGACATGGAATTGTTCACTGACACGCAAATATCAAAAAAAAAAATGTATACTTACAGTTTTAGAACACAAGTGAAATTTTCGATTTTGAGGAGCCAAAAGTTTTCAGGGTAGTTGAACAAAGAAGCAGCCAGTGATCAAAAAATATGTGGTATGAGTTTTTGAATTGAATCGATCAGAATAAAAACAGTACAAGTCCATTTTTGACGATTGTTGAAAAATGGCTTTTTGTAGGTTGTAACCAGTAGAACTACGCATTGAGCACAAGAGCAGTATGCTAACCGCACTCGAAAGTATAATATCTGATACATTGATCAATCCTTAAACACACTGAGAGTGGTTCATACAAGAACCAAACTTTTGACAACTGATATCTCGATAAGCTGATTGGGGACATGTACTGTTGTCATTCTCATCGATTCAATTGTCTTTGGCGTACAACAAGCTTTAGACCGAACCTGCAACATAGGCATAGTCCTGAAACTGCTTCCTTATCTTCGCAATAGATGGTGGTGAGTCAATACTGACTGATCGTTCTTTCGTGGTTGAAGTTCAAAATGAACACTCCTCGATGAGGAAACTTAGAGCTCCCGTACCATAGGGAGCATTTGAGCCCCATATCTTTATTCGTTATACTGTCATGACAGGCTACTTTCGATGCATTAAGAATTCTCTGGATTGTATGCAGATAACCTTGTTCATGCGGTCAGCCTCCAGGACTCGAGGGAATCATCACGCAAACTACAACAGCTCCTCGAAGTACTTCTTGGCCAATGATGCACAAAGTAGAAAATCAAAGTAATTTCACACAAGTCTTGTGTTGTGACTTAAACTAATTCTTACAACTTCAATACGAGGAACAACCCTTATACTACAATAGTCAACCTATCCCAAAAGATACAGGACATTAGTGTCTAGAAGTTTTCCTAAATAAGCTGCTCACATTCAACGAACAAGTTACAATTATTTGATATATCATTCAGAGCGCTTATCTAACCAATGTAGACATTATGACATACACATATAGGGCTCTTATTCAGAGGCTGTAAGAACACCAGAATTGAGGCGTTTATTTTCAAAATCAGCTGAACCCATTTTCATAAATTCCACAGAGAAGCCAGAAAATTTCTCGAACCTTTACGAATTTCCTCCGAAATGTTTTCCCACGGTTTTTCCTAACTTTGAGCGACTTTTCATATTTATTATTGCGCGAGATCGCATCGATCTCGTGGTTTACATAAAACAACAAAATTAGACAATTGGATTAGCATTTTTCGAATGTTTTTTCCCTACTTGCGAATATTGCAAAATGTTACATTACCAACATAAAGCACAACATTATTTGATTTGGTCCAAATTTTGTCAGTTCACCTTCCGTTATATGAAAGAATTTAAAAAATCAAAAAATATCCGTCAGCACCGTTTTGGTATCTGTGATCTATACAGAAAATAATAAACCTTTGGGCAATGATTTGCAGCGTTTTTAAACTGATTTTGATAGGGGTTTTCATTTTGTTATTCAGAATGGTGTCAACTAGTTCAATCTTCGAATTCAGAAATATATATATTTTGCCTGGAAATTTAGAAACTTCTTAAACATTGTATGCCAAAATTTTCCTTTTCTTTTCAATATTGAACAGTCTGATTTTCTGTTCAATATTGTATTGATTCAAACCCATATTTATAGCGTCAAACATTGTAAATTTGAAAAAAAGCTAAGTATCATATTTTAGGTAAAAATGTTATTTTTTAGTGTACAGGGTGTTCATTTTCAGGTGTTCCTATTTACCAACAATTTGTTTTTATAAAAGCAAGCCCACAAATCTTCTTTTATTACCTAATATTTGGTTAATGTACCCTGTTGTACTGTTGTACCCTGAGTCGTGTATTCAAAATACTCGTAGCTGACTCGATCTCGTTTCCAAAACTACTATGTATCATGGGCAAATAATGGTTGGATACATCAAATGTGTTTCTTAACTCAGCTTTACATAGCAATTGTTACGGGTAGTACTCTTGAATTATATAAAAATAAGTCCTCTTGATGTGAAGTAATATGAAACCTGTAGTACCTACTTGTAAGAAGACGTGTAGCCCATTGAGTCCCCCTGAGAACCATTCTTACAATTGAAAATTTATTTGAATGAACTCATAAAGTACCCTCTAAGGAGGAAACACGAAAATATGATAGCTCGAGGGGGAAGAAGAATGAAAATGTAAGCGGGTGGCCGTAATAGTTTCTGATATCACGAAGGAAGGTGGAGCAATCCAGACGGGCAACTAGAAAGCAAAAGCTGTGCGAGAGGGGAAGCCGAAGGGAAAAGTGGCACTAAACAGCAAGAAAAACCTCTCCCAGGGTTATCAGCTGTTATTCAAGAGCAATGATCCAAGAGGCTCAAGACTCGGCACCAGACGAGCGCATTACATGCGAACCGAGTTGCAGAGGCTCTGAAATGGGAGATTTGTTACGGGCTATAAGCAACCCACTTACGCCCTTATTACACGTGGATATAGTTATACCGCTCATAAGAAACCACGGGTCCCGGGATATTAACTTTTAACGTTAAAACCTCTCCCGGCCGGATGGAGATACCGCCAACCCTGATTAAATATTTCCTTCTTACATCATCCCCCGACGAGCTTGTGCCCTTCCGGACCGTCGAAGCTATTATAGATGTTCAGACTTTTTTTTCTGCAAAGATTTTTTTCTTTTCTGATCAAAGTATCAAAATTCCTATTGTAAATTTTGCAAACATAAAGTACAAAAAAGTAATGATGATTGTCCATGTTCTAGACACAAATAGACAAATAATGTTTGTGCCGCGGTTGGAAAGAATGAAGGAGGGATCCAGGCGACATCTCCATCATCCGTGAAAGTTCCAATACTCAACTAAAGCGATGACTTCCACAATATAGTCAGGTCGTCAGTGTTCAGACGATTCTCTAGGCTTTGGAAGCTACTTCAACGTTAACAGATAAACATCAACAAATGGATGCACTTAATTCACGAAATAATCAGAGCTGACATCACCAGCAATTCAAAAAACGCTGCAAATTATTACTCAAAGGTTAATTATTTTTCTATACAGGGTGTCTACACTCAAGATGGGCATAACTCCAGGGATCAACTCTAGAAGGTATTCCCAACAAAAAATGTCTCATAGCAATTTTCTTTTAACCCACTCAAAATGCCTTTTTTTCACTTCGAAGTTTTTTTTCGCGTTTTCGGCCTTACGTCAATAAAACTGTCATAACTCCTGTTATTAACCGAGTAAATTAAAATTTGAGGATATCGTTGGAAACAACGTTAAATTTTCAAGCTACTTAGTGTAAAACTGAAATCTTTTAGCAATTACCCATTTCGAAAAAATCAAGTCGAAAAGCAAACTTCAAATTTTTTCGAAATATGACTCATTTTTCAATTGAAGTTTTCACTTTGAATCCCTGGCTATTTCGATGAGCGCTCTTCGGAAAAAAACATGCTCAAATTGTCAGTTTTCCAACAGTATATCAATTATTCTTTTTAAAATTCAAATTTGGAGAGTAAATCAAGTTTGAACGTCAAAAAACCTGTGTTTTACTAGAAAATCCAGTGTTTTACGTGATTTATGTTCCCCCTCGATCTCAAGATGAATTGACGAGTTTGGTATCATTTCTTGTGTAATTTTTCACGCTGAATCCAATGGTGATATTTTCGAATAATTCTGACTGCTGAAAAGTGGATTTTTCGAAGAAACCCTTCGTTTTTCGTACTTAAAATACGCATTATTCGTGGATATAGTGGTGAGGTAACATCTTTCTACTCAATGAATACATCAATCAGCTAGAAAGTGGATGTTTTTATTGAGTTGAAAGGTGTTACTTTATGCTCACTACCGTACCTACAAATAAAGCGTATTTCAGGTACGAAAACCAAGGTTTTTTTCTTTAAGATTCACTTTCTAGCAGTCAGAATTATTCGGATTTATCACCATCAGATTCAGTTTGAAAAATCACATGTGATTCTATATGTATAGAGAATGATACCAAACTCGTCAAGTCATCTTGAGATCGAGGGAGACCTTGAACGACGTGAAACACTCTATTTTCTAGTAGAACACACGTTTTTTGAAGTTCAAACTTGATTTAATTTCCTAATTTGAATTTTAAAAAGAACAATTGATATGCCGTTGGAAAGCTGACCATTTGAGCATGTTTTTCCCGAAGAGCACCCATCGAAATAGCCAGGAATTCAAAGTGAAAACTTCGATTGAAAAAAGAGTAATATTTCGAAACAATTTAAAGTTTGCTTTTTGACTTGATTTTTTAGAAATGATTAATTGCTAAAAGATTTTGGTTTTACACTGCGTAGCTTGGAAATTTAACGATGTTTTCAACGATATCCTCAAATTTTAATTTACTTGTTTAGTAACAGGAGTTATGACAGTTTTATTCACGTAAGAACGAAAACGCGGAAAAAACCTTCGAAGTGGAAAGAAAGGCATTTTGAGTGGGTTAAATGAAAATTGCTATGAGACATTTTTTGTTGCAAATTAGTTGTAGAATCGATCCCTGAAGTTATGTAGAATCGATCCCTGAAGTTATCTTGAGTGTGGACACCCTGTATAGATCACTCGCCTGCAAAGAACACGTCTTTGCCATTGTTACCACCAACCAACTTGAAGAAAAACATCGATCGCATTTTGGTCAGCTAACATTTGAACGGAGATTAGGCCTCTTTTGCGATTCACACTCGTGTTTCTGATTTATCGTAAGACCATTTTTAAGTTCTCGTAGGGAGCGAAAGGTTTGTCCTACAGGGCTCCGCGTGGTCTCTGAAAATGCTAAAAATTCAATACTATCTTAAATTGATGGAAAAACAATACTATCCTTTATATCAAAATTTTTTGAGTTGGGGCGTTTCCAAAATTTAAACCTTTATTTTTCAACGCTTAGAAGTGACCTACCTCAACCAAAAGCTTCCGGGCACAATAAGACCCCAATCAGAGCCTAAAAAAATACCAAATTTCATCAAAATTGGTCCGTGACAACTGAGGAAAGGGCGTACGGCGGACGGACGGCCAAATTTGTATTCGATTTTCGGATTCTCCATACCTTGAAACGTGAACCAACAAATTTAGAGGGGGTGTATTTTTTGCTAACCAAAAACGCGATCGCTGTTCGTTTCTTCGAGTTGTAGTAGATACCTGTGGTTGGTGGGTAAAAAATAAATAATTAGTGACAATGGCAAAGCTGTGATATTTGGAGAAAAGTGATCTATACAGGAAAATAATAAAGCTTTGTGAAATAGTTTGCAGCGTTTTCGTTTTGCTTTCTTCTGCATTTCTTTTTTTTTCGAGTATACAAGTTCTTATTGGGATAAGATCCTGATAATAATGGGATAATATCCATGGGAGTAGAAAATTATTCATACCTTTAAATAGTATGTGATTGGGCATTTAGCCCGTGTATTCAAAATAAACATAAACGCATAAACATGTGTCTGTGACAAAATCCTCCATGACACTAAAATTTCATAAGTATACAATATCTCGTAGACACATTCCTGCGATACATAAAGTCACGATTGTGGTTCAATTGTACCAGAAATAGATTGGTTCAAACAGAACAGAAATTATTATGTTCGTCAGTTCAGAATACTTATAATGTGTTATGTACAACCCAAGATGGCGCTCCCACTCCACCTTTCTTTGATCAGTGCAGTTCATTACTTACTCCAAACTCCTCCTTCCCAATCTGCTTCATGTTTTCTCGCGCTCTTCTAATTTTAGTCCCCAACTAACACTCAGTGGGTAGTATGAAAAAGGGACCCGCTATAACATAAATACCAAAGTTACAAATAGTGTTTTGATGTGTCAGCGGTAACGACTTGCAGATGCCACAACTTTTTCGGGAGGATCCCCAAGGGCTTCCTGGATGGTTTTTCAAGATCTCCGAAACCAATGAGTTCATATATACATTTTATTGTCACTTTGTTTGTTTTGGAACTCCCAGTAGAATGAATTGGTTCCACATGGTTTCTTCATTTCTTCAAGATGGAACATCACTTTGCCTCGAGAGATTTGTAATAATTCTTATAGAATTTTAGATGTGAGCGTTCTGGAGCTCCTCATCGACTGGGTTGTTGTCAGGAGATAATTTTTTATCGTCTTGTGAAAGTACTGGAAGTGATCGGGCTGAGGTCAGATCATCTGGTTAACTATTGATTTCATGTCCAGGTACAATCCCTTGTAACATGAAACAGAGCAGAGCACGGGGTAATCATGGTTTTCATTGACATTTAATTCAAAAGTTAAATTTAATTATGTAGAAAATATCAGATACAGTTATACATGAGTGGAATGGTATTTGACATCCGAAGCTATTAACAAAAATAATCATTTGTCATTTTTAACGTTGATTTGTCACAAGCATACTAAAAACAGAAATTTAGGTAGAAGGTTTTCTATACTCTTGCTCATTTTTGAGTCAATATTAGTTCAAGGCAAGATGAAGGCTTTGCAAAGCTAATCCAGCATCAGATTAGTGCCGCAGAACCTCCATTGCTCAAGAAAACGACTTTACCTTTTCAAATGCACAAGCGTGCAGCTTCGAGGGTAATAATATTGAATCATGTAATTACGACGCATGCAAATTCAAGCGGAGGAGGTCGAGACGTGTTTGAACGATTAGACGTTGAAAGACCTTGAATGATGAATGCGAGGAGGTACGGGGAGATGCTCCATGATGAATGGTGCTTTGTGAACTAGCGAGTAGACAACTATAAAGCGACTGTTGGTTCGTATTTCCCTGGCAATGAACCGTAGCGAGGTCAAAGTTTATAAATGATTGGGTAGGAGTTTTGTTTATTGATAGAATGTGAGTGGTATAAGACCTATGAGTTATTCTACGGTAGCTGCCTGTTCCTCAACACGACATAGATATTCCGTTGCAAATTTGAAGTGTTGAAAAGACTACATACAAGACTACAATACAACGTACCAAAACAATATTCGCATGATGGGAGAGGAGGTGTCGAGATTACGAACTGTGATTTATTAGATCACACCAGATCAGCACCTACCAAACCAAACAATCCAACCAGGACTTTTGTCCAACTCCAGTGAGAACATGGGAAAAGTGTGATCGGGATTCTCGCCATTGATCGATTGAACGTACAGAAATACAATAACAGCAAATTATACCATAAAAATAACACTTACAACGTTTTGCTCGTACAACTAACCAAATAAGTGCTAATTGCAGGGTTCACACTCAGTATTCACGCAGAAAATCAAGAGTGTCACCATGTATTGGTACATAAATCAATAGTTCATGCCGAGTTCTTTTTTGCCCTAAAACGTTGATATTAACATGTGAAACTACGTTTTTCTGCTGTTAAACGCAATTTCCTCCTCTAATCAGCAGAGTAAAATAAAAAAATAATTATAGGTACCGTTGGAAAGCTGAGATTCTGGCGCAGTTATTAAGCTTTCCGGCAACAGAACTTTACCTGGTAATATTTGGATATTTATAGGCTCCATTCCCCGTGTAATTCAACTGAAAATTTGTTATTTGGTATCAGGAAGATAGAAAATTTGACGCTCTTTCCAACGATATCCTTATTTTCAATTTTTGATTGTAATTTAGGAGAGTTATGACCGTTTTAATGGTGTAAGGTCGAAAACACGAAGAAAACCTTGAAAGTGAAAAAATTCGGTTAAAGAGGCGTTTAAAAAAAAATTCTATGAGACACTTTTTGTTGGAAATTAGTTGTAGAATCGACCCCTTGAATTCCTTACAGCTGTTTTGTGGACACCCTGTATAGAAAAATAGAAAATAATAAACCATTGTGTAATAATTTGCAGCGTTTTTCATTTAGCAGAGGAGTCTCAAATTAATTTTTCTTCATGATATACATGGCCTCTGCAACATAGACATCAATCAGTATCTTTATTGTTGATTGTGGTATAGTGGTTTGTCAGACTTAGGTGTACATCATAATACAGCTATACATGTACGGAACCATCTCAATAATTACATATAAATAGAATTACTGAGGCTCGCCACTGACACGGATTTACGTAGGTGGGAATTTATACCATAATATCAGTGATTATAATTCATGCTTGAACGGCCAGAAATAATATATGTTCCGAACCCGAAGCTTTTGCTCCTCGCCGACCCAGTTACACTGAGAAGATTATGGAAATCTCTAGTTTAATAAAGGGACCGCATTTCCCCGTCATCATATTGCATCTCAGTTTCACTTGAAGAGAGCAAATCCTCCTACGAATATTCCACGAATTAGGAGAAATTCCGAATAACACACTACTTGATACCGCACAAAACTGATGTAATTAAACACACGCACAAAGGTATGATTTGTCCGTTCTTCAGCTTATAAGTATTAATTTTATAGGAATTATGGAGATTAAACTCGACGCGGTTCCTCTATTTCACCTCTTCCTCTATTCACCTGAATAATCATGAAGGTAATTGTTTTTATAATAATATTTTAGAAACCCATCTTCATAGCAGAAATTCTCAAGGCGAAATATCCTGTGCTTTTGGAGAGAAAACCAAATACCACTTTTACAAGGAAACATCGAATTATCAAACATGATACACTCACAAGGTTGATACTGTACAAGAAACTTTAATGAACATTATGGAGTTTTGACTCCGCATAAGGTACAAGGAGATATCGATAGCACAATGATAGTACCGTATAAGGAGAGATATCGATAGTAGATACTTCGAACACTTTAAAGGACTGAAACAGATACAGGACAATGTGGAAGCTTCTTTACGATTGATTCAATATAAGGTTGATCACTTGATCAGGTGGATATATATATGTTTACACTGTAGATACTTTACATTGAGGATACTTACATCACAATGTGGATGCTACATGTGACTATTGGTTCACAATAATCAAGGAACAATCACCTTTTGGTTCGAGTGGGAAAGAAAATTCAACCCACCTTAAAATTCGCGGTTTTAGATTTCAAGGTGTGTAAAAACCACAAATTGAATGAAAAATAATAAAC
Source organism: Apolygus lucorum (assembly GCA_009739505.2). Lineage (NCBI taxonomy): Eukaryota > Metazoa > Arthropoda > Insecta > Hemiptera > Miridae > Apolygus > Apolygus lucorum. The sequence continues at coordinate 1,807,548 of CM019178.2, forward strand.
AAAAATCCGCCTGTTTGCCGTACACGGCACATTCTATGGGCCGACTTTGATGTAATCTAGGAGGGTTCCATTCGAGGTCCTGTTGTTTCAAGAATATTAAATCTTTAGGTCAGTGTCAATCATTTCTCTGGGCTGAGCTATTAATAGGGGATGAAACTTCTAAATCTCTAAGTTGGTGTAAGTTTACGGGTTTTTCATCAAATTATAACGGTATCGAATGTTTGGATTCGAATGCTGCCATATGAAAGTATCCAGGGCCGACCATTCGCTTCCTAATAAGGATTTGAGGGGACGACAAATAAATCAACACAAATGTATATCGTAAATGAATATTCACAGACCGTTCAATTTTCAGCAGATAAATTGCAATCTCTTTTTGTTAATTCGAATAAATTTTTGTCACTCACTCACAGTCATGCATCCTCAGCAGCAAAGAACCAAATTTCGTTATGGAGCCACCAATAATTATCGGAGAACGATATATTTGCTGGACTGGTATTTCTGTCAAAATGAACTTGATCGTTTACATTGCACGAAATTCTAAAAATATATATTTGAAATATATATATATCAAAAATATATATTTGAAAAAATATGAGTCTCAACTCGTGAAAATCAAAATATGAGCAAGATGTTCACAATATGGGCCAACCACAATTATTTACAAATTTAAGTACTATCACAAAATTTGAATTTCCAAATTAATGACATTTATAAATTAATCATTTTCAATCACTTGGAGAACTTGAAGAAGAGGATCTTTCACCCCATAAGACATGCTTCCTCTTTCATGTGAACTTCTGTGTCTTTCAGCCTAACGTTTGTTAACTATGGATCTTCTCAAAGATACTTTTGCAGGAAGTGCCCAAAATCTAAGAAAAACTGAAGAAAGTGAAGTGTGACATAATTCCAAAACTAGAGGTTCATCGACAATTTCTGTTTCTGCACAAATTAATGATATTAAATAATGATAGCAGTTAGTGAAAAGTCGTGAGTCATGCAAGAAGAATTATTCCAAAATATGATAAATAATAATAACTCGAGAAAAAATGAAACCGTTTTGTTTTGATGAATAGATTCATTCATTAATTGTATTACGTATTTAATTCCCTTAATGATTAGGTTTTCTCAGTAGGGATTACACATAAAGGTTGATGCTCTCAACTTCAGTCCAGACGAGAAGGGAAAAAAGTGTCGAGCACGCCATCCCAGATCCCAATCCCACACCACAGTCCGGGGTCATTAGTCAGGTGAAGGTGACCAGAAGAGTGTTTAGCAAAGTGTGGCATTCCAGCAAATTAAACGTTCCTTCCCGCCCCATCCAGCAAACGAGTGCGATGCCGAGGCGTTCGAAGACCAAAGGACCGAGGCTGCGAATCGAATTATTTGTCGCGCCAACGTTTACGCGAGGCGACCGGGAGAGAGCGTTTCTTGCCATCTAAAAACGGACATAATATTCGCTTATTTGTTAAGTGGATGGGCTCCATTAGAAGGTAACGACTACAGGCCGCGGTCGAGGGGCGAGTTTTTCCGCGCTTAGGGTTTCCAAGGGGTCCCCACAAAGAAGAGATGCCGCTCCTGTCAGGCGGACTTCATACAAAAAGCCGTCCACCGAGAGGCCTCTCTTGCTCTGAAATTCTCGAAGGAGACCAGTCCTTCTTGCTGGCCGCCAATTAAAAAAGACCCCCTTCCTCTCCCGGTCCATCGCTCGGTGGCTATTTGTAATTTTTCATTTGAAAAGCTGCGAGAAAGGCCTCCATCCGGGAAGTATGCAGTCTCGGGTCGTTAGATGCGTTCCCCTCGGTTCTTGCAGGGATTAATATGGGCAACGGAAGACAAGCAGTGCAGAGGTTGGAGCGATTTTTCAAAGAGGCCATCGGATGAGCCTTGGAAGGCGGTATGTGCGAGTATACTCCAGCGGCGGAATAGGGAGAACTGAAAGGCATTGAATCATCTCTCGGATTTTTATCCCGGATCCAGAGATGCTCTTCAACAAATCCAGATTTTTCTCTATGTTTCCCACCTTTCACGCCCTGTATCGTATCGAGGTACATTGTTTTGTAAATTCCAGGACTCAAGTTCCCACCGTTGAACATATTCCACCTTGAAAGAAGATTATCATTAGGACTGTGCTATTAAGAAATTTGTCAAAGCTTCTTAGCAGCAGTATGAGTCATCGTTGCAGGCAGATGAACCTCATCGCTGTGGCCGGATGACCCGTCTCTTTACAATGAGGATTTCTTTGATTGATTTCGTTAAGAATTATTATTATTATTTATTCCGTTGTATATGGTGCACTGAGAACACCCATAAATAATACAGTAAGTTGTTAAATCAGCCAGAAGAAAACATATCCTTCACCTGAGATAGATAATTGTTAGTCTCTGAAGAAATTGACATTGAAGAGGTCAGAGGCAGAATCGAGGCGTCTGTAGTCCCCTTTTTGGAGTTTTGTGTATCTTTTTATACGGTAGAAGACTACATACTAAGGCCTCCTACGTTAGAACTGGTAAAACCCAAGTTGCTGCGTCTAAAGCACCGACTTTACAGACCAGAGAGATGTGCATCGGTCTCGGGCAAACATTCGACGTATAGTTGAGGCAGTGAATAGGAAACTTTATCGTCCAGTTTTCACCTCAACATGAAGTTTCCCGGTTCCAAAGCGTCGACTTCTTATATACCTTTTGTGAATTTCGTGAACTGAAAATTTGAATTCGATGGAATACCTAACATACTTCTGAATCAACTAGAAAATTTTACTGATGATCCGACTAAATTTATGTTTGACTCTAAAATTAGCAGAAATGGTGATAGGACGGTTGAATATTGGGGCGATAGGCGTTTCGGCTTTGGTCTCCACAAAACCGTCTTACCGAAACTGGAGGTGTCCAGCTTCTTATCTGCTCAAAACTAGGATTACTACTGAAGGATAATTATGGGAAGTTGATGTTGCATGAACAAAACTAGCTTACCGTGAGAGGTGATGGTGTCTGGTCCACACAAATCCAGATTACCATATGATATGCTTGAGATTTCTAGGGGATTGTGAGCAAAATGATACGTCAAAATTTAGCTTTGTGAATGGATACAGGTAGGCCCTCGGACGTCTGTTATGTAAACTTATCTTCTCCCGATCTCAAGTGGGAATACTTTTACCGTCTGTTATGCACGTTGAGCTTCTGAAAATGGGATAACTGACCGTCGAGTGAAAACATGTGAACCACATGTTTTCTGTGTTGGAAGTTGAGGTGTACTAGCGCTTGCCGCGAACTTCGAGTTGATCTGAGGGTATCATCGTTGCAGAATATAAGAATTTTCTATTTATCGTTATTAAAGAAACATTCCACCATCATACTTGATTGGATACTTTCGATATTGGAAACTTCTAAAATCATGATTGGAAGTGAACAAAAGCATATTCTATTTCCTAGCATTCGTGCATCTTCCAATGAAGGTGTGGGAATACAACGTGAAGAGCAGACGCCCATATTGGTCAACGTGAGATCACAATTAGGCCTTTTTGATGGAAAATAGCCAAGTTCGGCTATCACAAGTCCCTAACTCAGTTGATAATGTTGATCTTAGGAGTACAAAGATGTCGAAAAAGCGAATCAATATTCAGATGGTCAATTTTACACGGAGGCGGGCGCAGTTATTAT
>CM019178.2:1811306-1893402 GCA_009739505.2 Apolygus lucorum
TTCACTGCGTCACCAAGTCCTACCTGATGCGTATTGGAAGAGAGACTACGGATCTCCTGTCTCCTGGGCAGAACAAAAATGGAAGAGCCCGATTTACTCCCAAGAGGACGCAAGTCTGCAGAATCCCCATGAGCTAAGAACAGTAACTTTTAGGATTTCATTCTGGGTTGGAAAATTCACGGAAAATGTCATCTTGTGAAAATAGCTTTACCATAATATTATTATGTCATCGTAAAACTAAGGGAAAAGGCTGATAATTTACTGCGAACGACTAAGATTCTTGTGACGCATATGTATTAAGCGTGTAGCAATATCGTCAATTTTCAGCTCAATTCCATTGAAAAAAGAAAATGAATTTCTACGAGGGGATGAAATATCGCCTGTCGAGGGGATAGTGAGAGTATCACCTCTCGAGCGTGAATTCAGATCCAATCAGGAAGTGCCAAGTTCCATCTGACACCTTCAGCCCGTCGCAGTCTCACGTTCGACTACTTTTTCTTAATATTTTCCCAGCAGTCGATTCTTCCGTGATTTAGCGCCAGGAATTCGTCCGTGCCGGATAAAAGTTGAAAAGATTCCTTTATTAAAAGCTTGATTAATTGTCGAGCCGTCGACTGCTTATGAAAATTTTCGGAAGGCAATTTGTGTCATCCCCCACCACTCGACAGGAAGGGTGAACTCGAGTTGTCAGGACCAGGTTAGTCATAATTCCGTAATTTGCGAATCTCTCGAGGGATTCGACCCTATCCGGCTTCTTTACGATATGACCTTGTCTTGATCTTGAGGATGAAGTCACTTGACACCATTATTTATTAGCTTCAAACCTGATGCGAACACCTTTCATGATAAAATTACTTTAAAACAAGCCTTCTAAGTGGTCGTTTCTCTCGAGTGAACCAACAAGTTTCAATGATTTCAACTTTCATCTATATAGCAAAGTAATAAACCCTTTTGTAATAATTTGCAGCATTTTTAACTTAAATTCCGTAAATAATTTACATAAAAGTGGGGAAGCAGTCCCACAAAAAGCTAGACGGGGTGTCTACAAAACAGCTGTAAGGAATTCAAGGGGTCGATTGTACAACTAATTTCCAACCAAAAGTGTCTCTTAGAATTTTTTTTTAAACGCCTCCTTAACCGACTGTTTTCACTTTCAAGTTTTTGCTTCCGAGTCTACCAAGGTAGCGGAAGCTTTGTTTTCACTTTTCAAGGATGAAAAAAAAAAGTTCTCCAAAATCAAAATTTTCACTCGCGTTTTGCATTTTAGACCTTTCTGAACAATTTTGGTTCCGTGTCTGTGTGTCTGTCTGTCTGTCTGTCATGAATTCCTTGTAACGCGCATAACTATACGAAGTTATTGTCCGATTTCTATGAAATTTTCAGGGATTGTGCGGGTTGGCGTGTAGACGGTCCCCTATGAAAATCATCATCCCCGGACTGATAGAAGCGACTGCGCATGCGCAAACGTGAATTCCTTGTAACGGCCATAATTTCTACATTTTTCATCCGGTTTCAATGACATTTTCAGGGATTATGCTGACTAGGTTGTAGATGGTCCCTAATGAGAATCAAGGCCTTAAAGTTTACAGAAGCCTCTGCGCATGCGCATACGTAAAATCCTTGTAAAAGCCATAACATTTACATTTTTCATTCTAATTTGATTAAATTGTCTAGGATTGTCCAGACGAGCGTGTAGATGGTCCCCTATGAGGGTAGTGAAAGGTACTTAGAGATTGGTGTTTTGGGATTATCTACTATGCATCGGATTATCTATATAATCGGGTTATGGATACGAGAAAGCTATGTGCCACACCCACTTGGCAGACGTTTTTTTTCGTGTTTTCGACCTCACACCATTAAAACGGTGATAACTCTCTTAAATTACACTCAAAAATTAAAAATAAGGTTACCGTTGGAAAGAGCGTCAAATTTCCTATCTCCCAGATACCAAATAACAAATTTTCAGCTGAATTACACGGGGAATAAAGCAACCTAAGAAGTGAACTTAGTAAATTTTCGAAAAATTCCCGTTTTTCAACGCCTATAAATCTTCAAATATTATCATGTAAAGTTCTGTTGCCGGAAAGCCTAAAAACTGCGCCAGAATCTCAGCTTTCCAATGGTATAGTTAAAAAATATTTTACAACCGAATTTAGGGGATAAATTTGTGTTTGAACGCGGAAAAAACGTGCATTTTTTCAACGAAATCAGCGCTCCGCCTCGAAGGTGTGAGGGGCCGGACGATGGAAGTGGGTGGGTGGGCGCCGCAGTGGACCGCGAGGCCTCCGGAAACAGGAGGCCAGAGCGCTGATTTCGTTGAAAAACGCTGCAAATTATTACACAACGGTTTATTATTTTTATATAGATGACTCGTCTACAAATTCACCAACCATCCAATATGAAGAGAAAAAAAAAAATAAATAAATAAATAAAATAAAAATAAAAATCACCAACCATCGATCGCATTTCGGTCAGCTCTAATTTGAACGGAGATTAGGCCTCTTTTGCGATTCACACTCGTGTTTTGATTTACATATATATATATTTCAATATAAACCCTTAAATTTTCGTAGGGAGCGAACGGTTTGTCCTACAGAGCTCCGCGTGGTCTCAAAAAATTCTAAAAATTCTATAGAATCCTTATTTGAAGGAAAAACTATACCTTTATATCAAAATTTTTTTGAGTTAGGGCGTTTTCAAAATTTCAAAATTGATTTTGGAACCCTTAGGAGTGACCTACATCAACCAAAAGCTTCGGGGCACAACTAGACCCCAAATGGAGCCTACATACCAAATTTCATCAAAATCGGTCAATGCTAAGTGGCAAAAGTGCCGCGTACGGCGTACGGCGGACGGACGGCCAAATTTTTATTCGATTTTTGGATTCTACGTACCTTGAAACGTAAACCATACAATTTTGAGGGGGTGTTAAAATTTTTTTTTTTCTTGGTCGATTCCAAAGGTTCATTATTGAAAATAATAAACCAAAATGCACGTTTTTCCGCGTTCAAACACAAAATTCTCCCCTAAATTCGGTTGTAAAATATGTTGTGATTATACCATTGGAAAGCTGAGATTCTGGCGCAGTTTTTAGGCTTTCCGGCAACAGAACTTTACCTGGTAATATTTGGAGATTTATAGGCGTTGAAAAACGGGAATTTTTCGAAAATTTACTAGGCTCACTTTTTAGGTTGCTTTATACCCCGTGTAATTGAACTGAAAATTTGTTATTCGGTATCAGGGAGATAGAAAATTTGACGCTCTTTCCAACGATATCCTTATTTTTAATTTTTGAGTGTAATTTAAGAGAGTTATGACCGTTTTAATGGTTTGAGGTCGAAAACACGAAAAAACTTGAAATCGCTTCGAGCGGTGCTAAGAAGAAAATGCGGGTTAACGATTTAATTGTCAGGCACTCGAGCCTTGAGCCGTTTACATAAAAAGCGATTATCCCGCAGATGGTCAGGAGCTGGGTATCCGTAAGGCCTTTTATGTAAAGGTATCAGAAAAACGCTTGCATACGAGTCTGCAACGCACTGGGACATTTTCAAGTCTTTACCTATGTCAACTACCAACAGTTAATAGGAGAGGTAGGTACCATGTAAAGAGGTAGGTACTACGAAAGAGTGTAGATATATTATGTTACAAATTGACACAATTATTAATATTAAGAGGTAGGTACCTAATTTCAATAAAATAGACGATTCCGGATTAATTATCTTCTACACTCACGATCATTAGTTTGTGAACAAAATATGGGAACAGTTATGCCCATAGCTCCGCTATTCGTATAGTCAATATGTTATGAAGAACATGAAAATGTTCGTTAAATCGAGAGCTTTCCAACGAGTGGTGAACGATTTTTGTGGGTTAAAAAGTGTAGAAAAGGAACAAACCTAACAACGGGGTCGTTGTAAGCGGAAATCATTATAAAGGCACTGTAACACAATTTCGTTACGCCATTCCGTGACAGTTTTTTGTGCTATGTGCCAGGGCAAAGACATGAAAATGTCAAAACTTAAAAGTGAAAACATATTGTTTAGTAATGCATGCATTCCAGGGGACGTCCCATTGGATAAGTATTGGATCAGTTTAACCAGTTGTTAAGCGATAAGACTGTTTCTCTCGATGTAATTTATTTATTACTTTAGGGAAGAAATACTGACCCCCCCCCCCACAATTATAAACCATAACACTTCTAGCGGCATGATAGCCTCGAATCTGAAGAGCATTTTAAAATCCATGATCTACGATACCCAACATGCGAATTCGAGTTCACCCCCCACCCACCCCCACCACGACCCCAACGCCAACAATGGTGCCAGTCTGGCACCAAAGCGGAAATACGTCGTAACATTGAACTTTCATCTATTAGCTTTAGTAGGCAGTCCGTCGAATGTCACATCCGTATTCAAGGTGAAACACCAAAAAACCCAAGAAATATGAGGTATATGGTGCCCTGGCACCATGCTGGCACCACTTTTATTTCCATGGTGGAACAGAAAGTAATTCATGCAAATCCTAAGGTATAATGAGAATTTTTCCTCAATTTCAAAGCTTGGATACAATTAGTAAGCAGTAAAGGAACCGAAATATTGAAAAATTGGATAATTTGTGAATTTTATCCCCCCACCCATCCCCTCCTCTTGCAAATGTTGGTACTCTGGTGAATTCATGTACAACTCGGAAGTTATTTGAGTCAAACAAAAAAAGAAACACGCAAATTGGTTGGAAATTGAGGCCTGGGCAGAGTTTATAAGATTATGCCCGCAAACGTACGTTTTTTAAGCATTAACCCTCCCTTTCCCCCCCTTAAATGGCGAAATTCAAAATTCCGGCGCCGTAGTGCACAACTAGATAGTTTTCCGCGTCGATGAAAAAAAGAACCAGGGAAATCGGTTGAGAACTAAGACCTGGGCAGAGTACACAAGATTTTGTTACACACACACACACATACACACACACACACACACACAGACATACACCTATGGTTTTTTTCGCGGATTTGGACTCAGAATGGTCTAAAACGGATTACTGTGTGGTTATTTTTTTTTTCTGTTGAGTGTTGTCCTCCTTCACCCCAGATCGATCGCATAAGGACGCCCAAGTCTTACTGTGGGACGTCCTAAAAAAGTCGGTTAAAGAGGCGTTCAAAGATTGGCATCACTATCTACTCGTTGTCAGCAAGGTCCGAGTGCCATTTTTTAAAAATCTTCTCTGAATTCTTGACGGTGGGGGATTTTCGGCTATTTCTTGTAGAAACGTATTGGTATGTGTAGAGAGTTTTGACATTTTATGTCTTTACTTTGGCACATGAACAAAAAAAGTCACAAAATTGGTTACGTTACAGTTAGTTTCGGTTTATTATTTTCAATGATAGGGCTTTGGAGTCGAGCAAGAAAATTGCCTTTGGATGAAAGTGGGGTTAATGCTAAAAGTGCCCTAGCTCGGAAACCCTCGAAATTTAGAGAAATCGGAGTAACTTCATATTTCCCCTTCGTGTAACGCTCCCCGCGTAACGCTCCCCGCGTGACGAATTTTTCATTTATGTGCCATAGTAAAGACATAAAACGCCCCTGCTCCTCCCGCCCCCTGCTCCTCCCGCCCACTGCTCCTCCCGATCAGTGGCTACAGCTTTCGTACAAGTACACAACCAGGGGAGACATTTTATGCACTTTCCCCTTCATATTTCCCCTTCGCGTAACGCTCCCCGCGTGACGATTTTTCATTTATGTGCCATAGTAAAGACATGAAATGTCAAAAAAAAAATTCTAAGAGACACTTTTTGTTGAAAATTAGTTGTAGAATCGACCCCTTGATTCCTTACAGCTGTTTTATAGACACCCTGTAAGTATAACGTGGGGATACCACAGTTTTGGCCAACAGCAGTCATCAAACTTTACCAAACCAATAAAGTAGTGGAATCGTGGTATTGCCTTTGGCGAGTTGTGATTGATTGGGGAGGCAGTACCTACTCTGGTTCTTTGATGATGTCGGATCGGTATTTGGTAATCGTAGGGTCACAGATCCGCCGTACGTAACTCGAAATGCCGAGCAGCGCTCTGGTGACTTATGGGAAGAGACGTCTCGAGGGAGGGAGAGGACTCCAATGCGGCGCATTCCTTCGAATTAGTGTGTGGAGGGCGGTGGCCCTCTGTCCCGACCAGGGGGTTATTATAACATAGCTTTACATAATGAGGGATCAGATCGTGAGGCAGTATGAGTCAGGGGGTCCTGGAATCAATAAGACTGGAGTCACCGGTAGGGGGGCCTTGAGCCCGGATCAAGGGAGCGAAGGTGTTCTAATCGTGCAGCATCTCTCAGGGCCAAGGCACGATCTTGGGGATGTCCTCCCCCGTCCGACGGTATGCGATTGGGAACCGAATGCTCTGAAATAAGATCATGACACGCCGCTAAAGCAAAGAAAACCGGAGGCACCACGATGATGTAGCGCATTACTTATGCCATATCGTAGGAAAAGGTAGCTCTTAGCAAGGCTGTCTACGGAACATTCTTTCTTTAAACAAATTTGTACAAGATTTGTGCAGTACCTAACAGGTGTATAGATTAAAAACGCTGCAAATTATTACACAATGGTGTAATATTTGTCTATACAGGGTGTTTCACGAAAAGGTTACACCCCCTTCATTTTCGCAAAATACAGCGTAAAAAATTCCGAACAACGCAATTCTTCATGATTTTTTGTGAGGATCTCAGGAAAAATACTTTTGCGCAAAAAAGTTGCGCGCAATCGTGCGCAATTGACACTAACTTCATTTTTTCAAATGGAACCCCCCCTTTTTTATTACAGATTCGGATTCTACGTCAAATTTCATGAGAAATTCATACCCACATCGAATTTTTTTATTGCGCGCAACCTGGCTTTTTGAACGCTCTAAGTCGCGCAACTCCACTATTGCGCAAAAATTAGGTTTTGGAGAACCCTTAGTGTGGCACATGTTTTTTCATCATTTTTTGACGCTGAATCACATGGTGACATCCGTTTTTCAATTTGACTGAAATTTTTCAAAATGGCGGCCAAAATTCGGTTGCTATTAGTGAAAAATTCGCTCTTTTTAAATCGTTATGAGTTTTTTGGAAATTTTATTCTGTTTAAGCATGATCGTGCTGTCAATTTTTATTTTTAACTCCACCGTAGACGGCCCCAAGCCCGTGGTTCAAAAGGAGGTGAGAAAATAAAAAATAAACATGATTTCGACCTCAAAACTGATGTTTTCGTGAAAGAAATGTTAATTTTTCCTCTTGAAATCTTGGTTTTTCTCAAAACGGATGACACCCTATGATTCAGCGTCAAAAAGTGATGAAAAAACATGTGCCACACTTAGGGTTCTCCAAAACCTAATTTTTGCGCAATTGTGGAGTTGCGCGACTTAGAGCGTTCAAAAAGCCAGGTTGCGCGCAATAAAACAAATCGATGTGAGTATGAATTTCTCATGAAATTTGACGTAGAATCCGAATCTGTAATAAAAAAGGGGGGTTTCTATTTGAAAAAATGAAGTTACTTAGTGTCAATTGCGCACGATTGCGCGCAACTTTTTTGCGCAAAAGTATTTTTCCAGAGATCTTCACAAAAAATCATGAAGAATTGCGCTGTTCGGAATTTTTTATGCAGTATTTTGCGAAAATGAAGGGGGTGTAACATTTTCGTGAAACACCCTGTAGATCACTCGTCTGCAAAGCCACCAACCATACAACATGAAGAAAAACATCGATCGTATTTTGGTCAGCTAAAATTTGAACGGAAATTAGGCCTCTTTTGAGATTCACACTCGTGTTTCTGATTTATCGTACGTCCAACCCTTAAATTATTGTAGGGAGCGAACGGTTTGTCCTACAGGAATTCGCGTGGTCTTAAAAAATTCTAAAAATTATATACTATCTTAAATTGATGGGAAAACAATACATTTACATCAAACGTTTTTGAGCTAGGGCGTTTTCAAAATTTCAAAATTCATCTTTGAACCCTTAGAAGTGACCTACATTAACCAAAATCATCGGGGCACAACTAGACCCCAAATGGAGCCTACAAACCAAATTTCATCAAAATCGGTCAATGCTAAATGGGGAAAGGGTGTGAAAAAAAAAATGTTTTCAAAATAATAAACCAAAGGCTGCACAGTGCTGGCATAGAAATATGATTCTAGAGGGAGACAAGAGTAGGGAAGTGCAGAGTGCAATTTGCATAGTTCAACTTTGGTAGATCTTGAGAAACTCATTTTTAAAGCTAAATTTATTTTCCTTATTTCATTACACACCTCGGACTATCCTCTTACCAGTTTTGTAGTTATTTTAAGGTTTTTCTCAAGTTATAGTGGGTTTTTCGAGCAATAATATAATTTTGTCCGTACTCCTCACTTACCCCGCCTAAATGGGGTAAGTGCAGAGCATCCCTTCATTTCTCATGTCGTTGGAGTTACAAATGCAAAGGGGGAATTGTGTGGAAGAGCTCGTTTCAGGCATTATTTTGCTTTTTGAAAAAGTTAAAATCGGACAGAAATTGGTGAAGTTACACAGTTTTGAGAAGTTAAAAACGTCGTATAGAGAGCACATAAAAATCTTGCAAAATTCAAACTTTTGAATTTTCATTAAAAATGGTTTAAATCACTGTAAGTCATCAGTCTTACGAATAAGAACTTTTTTTACAGACTTATACTACAAATGGTTATCTTAACATTGCAAAAGTGTGCATAAAACTTCGAAATGAAATAAGTCTGCAAAGTGGGTGTGGCACATAGCTTTCTTGTATCCATAATCCGATTGTATAGATGATCCGATGCATAGTAGTTAATCTCAAAACATCAATCTCTAAGTAGCTTGCACTAACCTTTCAATTGGGGGTGGGGGGATGCATGATTTTCATAGGAAACTATCTCCACCCCAACTCGGGACATCATTTTTCGTTCTCCCTCTTTACTGGAGCGAATAAAAAAGTTCCCAGTTACATTAAAAGTGCCCAAGTTCACAACAAGAGTAGATGAAAAATACATAGTATTATGCTTCAGTGTAAGCTCCATACTTCCCTTGTTCATCCATTTAAGGGGAAGTGCGGAACTCCACACTTGCCCATGTTTCTTACTCTGCACTTCCCTCCATAGGAGGAAAAAACGGGGAAAGTGCAGAGGAGGTCTTATTTTCAAAATAACCAAAGTTAGAACAAAATGTCACACGTACAATGAAACTGCAACATTTAAAGTGTATAATTACCTTGTCAGTCATTAGCAATACCCAAGTAGAGGCAGGTTGAACTCGAGTTGAAAAATATTTGATCACCTCGACCTCACAGATGAAAACACATGTGGTACATCATAACCTCACCGTGAAGGTTACAACCGATATGAGGACACTCTAGTGGTGTTTTGTGAAACTTAACGTAGTTCTCTACAACACCCAAAAAGGAAAAAGTGTGATAAAGTGTCAGCCCTTATGTTTGCTTGTGAAAGGCATACTCCCCACTCACCCCATTTCTGCACTTACCCCGACGCACCTTATGTCACTAAACAGGAAAGGTATGAAAAAAAGTCTGCCGAGTGGGTGTGGCACATAGCTTCCTTGTATCCATAACCCGGTTATGTAGATGGTCCGATGCATAGTAGTTAATCTCAAAACACCAATCTCTAAGTACATTTCACTACCCTCTTAGGGGACCATCTACACGCTCGTCTGGACAATCCTAGAAAATTTAATCAAATTAGAATGAAAAATGTAAATGTTATGGCTTTTACAAGGATTTTACGTATGCGCATGCGCAGAGGCTTCTGTAAACTTTAAGGCCTTGATTCTCATTAGGGACCATCTACAACCTAATCAGCATAATCCCTGAAAATGTCATTGAAACCGGATGAAAAATGTAGAAATTATGGCCGTTACAAGGAATTCACGTTTGCGCATGCGCAGTCGCTTCTAATAGTCCGAGGATTATGATTTTCATAGGGGACCGTCTAAACACCAACCCTCACAATCCCTGAAAATTTCATAGAAATCGTCTTGCTAAAACTGTTTGTGTACCTCAAATGGACATGCACTATTCCAGAAATAACGAGGTTGATGGAGTGAAGAAGAAGTGCAAACTGTTTATTTGTGTAAATAATTCAAGCTACATCTGCAACCAAAGTGCTATTGAGCGTTTTACTTGGTGACAGTTAGCAGTAAGGATAGGATAAGGATAATTCTTTTATTCCCTTAAAAAAAAATACAATTTTGCATCTCCATTAAATAAATACATACACTTCAAAGAACATAACATTAACATAAGTAACATTCCTGGTCAATGCGTTTCCATTAATAATTTATTATTGTTGATGAATATAACAATTGAAGTTCAGTGTATTTCCAAGTTCAAATACCTCTAAATAAAACATAAATAATTGATGAAGTATAAACCTAATAATTTCTACCCTCTGGAGGTAATGGGTTAAGTTATCTCTCTCCTAATGCAATTGAATAATTGTGGATGTTATGTCTCTCTCAAGTTGTCGTTTGAATAGAACTGCCGTGTTTTGAAATACCTACACCGTGAATTATGGACATTTTAGTTGCCGACCGTTATTTAGGAAAAGCGTGGAACATCGGCTCAGTATCGGAACGTGGAAAAACAAGTGAGATTTTATGCAGTGCCCACGCGATAATCCGCATTACACGGTCTAACGCGCTTCAAGTGGAGATAACACTTGCGACGCCGGAGTCCAGTTGGAGGGTTAAAAGTGGTCGCGCGTGTAGTCGTAACGTCTCTATTGGCTGAGTGGTGGAAGGTGAGTGAATTATAAACTACGGCGTTCTTATCACTTCTCGATGTGAGTCTTTGAAACTGTGATCCATGGAATGGAGTACGCAGAGTAATTCACTAGAAAAGTAAAGTAAAAATCCATCTCAGGTTGAATTTCTGGCGTCGAAGTCATGGAGCTTAAGTGGAGCAGGGTTTACCAACGGCCTCACCCGAAAAACAAGTGGGAGTAACACATAGCTTCTTCGTAACCATAACCCGATTCAAGAGGCGGTCATAGAAAAGATGCTGGAAATCGAAAAAAAACTGGACCACCGTGGCAGATCATGTGGAAAAAATAATGAACGAAGAAGTCCTTCAAAAACGGGAGAGGCAGCGAAGGAGAACCATGGACCGAGCCACAGCAGTGTACTAAGATGACTCCCAGGACTCTGCCTGAAGTAATGTGTTGAACAGTTCCAGGCTGAGATCCAACGTGGGATAAGCAGGTGAGGTTTTAGAATCCCACTTCACCCCTGCGAGCGGTTCCCTCGGGTCCAATTTCCAGCCCTGGATCTTAAAGATTTCCTCACGCCCCACGAAAAAAAAAAACTGTAACCCGGTAGTATATATGATCCGATGCCCTGTAGTTAATCTCGAAACATCGGTTTTGTACTACCGTGTTAGGGGACCGCTTACTCGTCAACCCAGGCCATCTATGAACATTTCTTCGCAATCGGATGGAAAAAGCAAAAGTTATGGATGTTACAAGGAAATTCAGGTCCTTCGACCATTTTCCTTCTGATCCATATTTGATGAAATGCACAGACGATCATCTCCTTCCCAATTCTTAATTACCCCCAAAGAAAAATTTGACATTAATTTCTTGAGAAACAGTTGGTTCGGAATTGCATGTTTGCACGCGTTTCTACTGTATTTATACCATTTGTCCGATGGTGATGAAATTACTCTGTATCAATGCTGAGTTAAATTATCAAGGTCCATCGATCTTGCAAAATTTATATCTAATGTGGCATTCAGAAAAGTTTATGAAACTGAAGAACGATAAACCCGTTCTTCTTGACATTTATTTCCTTCATCCATATAAGACTTGGGCAGCCTACCCACTGTCTTAGCAGGAAAGATAGTGTGAAGATTGGTACCAAATGAGGTCTGCCAAGCTGGTCCAACGCTGAATTAACTATCAAGTATCTTCGGGCAACTCTCCTCTTCATAAATCCATATTTATTTAAAAAAATTGTTACCGAGGATGTAATGGAGCAACCAATCCCGCGCCATGACAACCACACGTGGAGAAGGTGGATGGTGGAGTGTCAAATATGATGATGATACATGGTGAAAGGAGCCTGGAAGAGGTTACCCAAGTGGGGACATCTGTGGTGTGATTAGTGAAATTCCAACACCAGAACATTTTGGCCAAATATCTACAAATTTGATCGCATGAAGCATTTGATGGATGTCCAACCACCACAACTATAAAAAATGTCTGCCAAGTGGGTGTGGCACATAGCTTCCTCGTATCCATAACCCGATTGCATAGATGATCCGATGCATAGTATGTTATCTCAAAACATCAAAACGAGTTATTCTGTTACATCCCTGAAAATTTCATTGAAATCGTACGGAAAAATGTAGAAGTTATGGCCGTTACAAGGAATTCACGTTTGCGCATGCGCAATGGCTACTATCAGTCTGAACGTGGTGATTTTCATAGGGGACCATCTAAATACTAATCTGTAACATCCCTGAAAATTTCTTTGAAATTTGATAGTAAATGTAGAAATTATGGACATTACCAGGAAATTCACGTTTGCGCATGCGCAGTGACTACTATCAGTCCGAAGGTGGTGATCTTCATTGGGGACCATCTACAACCTAATCCGCATAATCCCTGAAAATTTATTCGAAATCGAGTAGAAAAAGTGGAAGTTATGGCCGTTAAAAGGAAATTCACGTTTGCGCATGCGCAGTGGCTACTATCAGTCCGAAGGTGGTGATCTTCATTGGGGACCATCTACAACCTAATCCGCATAATCCCTGAAAATTTCATCGAAATCGGGTAGAAAAAGTGGAAGTTATGGCCGTTAAAAGGAAATTCACGTTTGCGCATGCGCAGTGGCTACTATCAGTCCGAAGGTGGTGATCTTCATTGGGGACCATCTACAACCTAATCCGCATAATCCCTGAAAATTTCATCGAAATCGGGTAGAAAAAGTGGAAGTTATGGGCGTTACAAGGAAATTCAAGTTTGCGCATGCGCGGTGGCTACTATCAATCCGAAGGTGATGATTTCCATAGGGGACCATCTAAATACCAATCTGTAACATTCCTGAAAATTTCATCGAAATCGGATGGAAAATGTGGAAGTTATGGCTGTTACAAGGAATTCACGTTTGCGCATGCGCAGTCGCTTCTATCAGTCCGGGGATGATGATTTTCATAGGGGACCGTCTACACACCAACCCGCACAATCCCTGAAAATTTCATTGAAATCGGACAATAACTTCGTATAGTTATGCGCGTTACAAGGAATTCATGACAGACAGACAGACAGACAGACACACAGACACTGAACAAAAATTGTTCAGAAAGGTCTAAACGCAAAACCTGAGTGAAAATTTTGATTTTGGAGAACTTTTTTTTTTCGTCCTTGAAAAGTGAAAAGAAAGCTTCCGCTACCTTGGTAGACTCGGAAGCAATTATCGTATAATGTATTTAATATATGTATATATATACCTAGTTAATATGGATACTGTACAAATGCATACTAAACAATAGGAACCATAAAAATGTAATTATCAAGAATCATAGCTCAAAAACGCAATTATTTTGAACACTCACTGAATGATTATTGGACACACACATTATACGAAAAAGATTCCATTATTTAAGACTTGGAATATAGAATGGTAAGGTTCTTTTTCCTGACTGCTTGATTCAGAGTATAGAAATTGAGTTTCTTGAGGTCCTGTCATAAAACAAATGAACACTTCTTTAGGCCTGAATATAGGACATGAATACAGAAATTTTGGAACACTGCGTTCTCCCTCCAACTCACTCCAATGCTAGCACATATTGCTTGGATCATTTTATTGGCAGTGTGATGCCAAACCATCTGTTTCTTGATTTTATAAAAGACATGCAAACGAAACAAACCTACTTTCCTTCAGTTTGAACTATTTTCCAAGACTGAATCTCGAGACGGAGTCCAATTGAGATCAATATTTAGGCCTGATACTTTTAGGCTGGTTTGGTTCTGTTTTACCCTTTGTGAAAGGGAGGCTACGGGTGGTCAGTACGTCAAAGAAAAGGGTCAACTTGAGTTATTGATCAGTTTACCTTTCCTTCCTGATTGTAAACAAGATGACCGGTGGAAAGGGAGTGAATGTGCAGATGCAGGAAGAAGTGGGTGAAAACCTTCTCTCCCAGCTTGACCACAGATGTCCACTTTGACCCTTAATTCTACAAACCCCCTTCCCGAATGTATCTCATATGGGGGAGACGCGGCTTGATCCAATTTATTTGAAACCTGGTGCTCCTCTTCCTCCCCATAGAATTGATTTGTTCCACTGAAATATCTTCTGTATTGTCCACTCTATTTAGTCAGGCCTCAGCTGAATAAGTGACATGTCGAGGATGGCCAAAACCCCGTTCACTTCGCTACATTTCATTCAATGATAGATATAATGATAAGATGTTATATACATATATCAGAGTGGAAACTACTAAGTAACCACTGAAATAATTTTATGAATAGGCCCAAAACATGATGCAAAAAAAAAAAGTTCAGGAGGAGGTACCTTTGGAATGTAGGGAAATAATAATATTGTAGGCACTATAGGCAAATAACAATAATATTGTGGTAGTGTTATAGGCCCTTGAAAGGTTCAATATTTTAATTTGTTGTTCCTGATAGCATTGACCTTTACAACAAAAGTATTGGCTTCAATGTTACATTCTAGCGAATTACCAAAATTCAAAATCAAAACTCTTCCCAATGTAAAATTAAATTAAATGGACATTAATACATCGCTGTGCATAGTATCAATCCATCAAACCAATGTCGATTAACAACTCTTCCAGGAACTTCCTCCTCTTAAGATAAGCCATCGCCAACAGCCTGAATTGTGATATACCCCTGCGCAAGTTAGCAGGCAGTTAAAAATCGAACGGTTAATTTGCCATTCGATACTGAGGAATTTCATCATGTCGGAATTTCCTATTTTTGACCCCAAAATCGGATTCAGCACCTCGAAAAACACCCTACGGCAAACTTTCAGCCCGTACTTCCTAATTTACGAATAAACAAAACAGTGTAGAAAATATGAATGTTTGGAAAGACTGGGAGGATGACGTTTACCGGGAATAGTTCATTTACGGCCGCTTGAAGCGCTGAGATCGTGAAATCTCACTTCGAATAGTCCTCGGAGGCAACACCAAAAGGCTTTACTGGCAAAACCAGTAAATATCGAAATTGAAGAAATGAAGGAAAAAATGCCAAGTGGGTGTGGCACATAGCATCCTCGTATCCATAACCCGATTATATAGATGATCAGATGCATAGTAGTGAATCTCAAAACACCAATCTCTAAGTACCTTTCACTACCCACATAGGGGACCATCTACACGCTAATCTGGACGATACTAGAAAATTTAATCAAATTCGGATGGAAAATATAAGTGAGTAGATGTATGTGATTGGATCAAAAAAATGCTTAGCCTCAGCTGGGATTCAAACCCGGGACCCCTGGGAGATAATTCTATGCGCTACATCTGAGCTATTGAGGCCTAGTGATGCAATGAATAGGATTTGAGATTCTCACAGGGGACCATCCCTCTATGAAAGACCATTCTCTATGATTTTCATAGGGGACCATCTAAACACTACTCAGTAAGATCCCTGGAAATTTCATTGAAATCGGATGGAAAATGTAGAAGTTATGGCTATTACAAGGAATTTACGTTTGCGCATGCGCAGCGGCTACTATCAGTCCGAGAGTGATGATTTTCATTAGAGACCATCTACAATCTAATCCACATAATCCCTAAGAATTTCATCGAAATCGGGTAGAACATGTGGAAGATATGGCCGTTACAAGGAATTCATGACAGACATACAGACAGACACACAGACACGGAACCAAAATTGTTCAGAAAGTTCTAAAACGCAAAACGCGAGTGATAATTTTGATTTTGGAGAACTTTTTTTTCGTCTTTGAAAAGTGAAAACAAAGCTTCCGCTACCTTGGTAGACTCGGAAGCAATAGAAGAAGCAAGATGGAGAAAATTAGGTTTCCATTGTTTTTGTTCGATAACTTTCCTCTTAGATAACACATTCCATCTGGCAAGGAGGGGAGGGGACGGCAATCCGAACAGCCAATCAGCGAGCGTTTCAGCTTCTCGTTGGAAAGATCTGTTTTCCCGGTTATTTTTTGAAATCATAAGTTTTGAATGTCTCCCAAAAATAACAGGAGACTTATTTTCCAAAATCAACCCGATTTTCATCTATCCCACACCATCAACTATTCAGGAAAAATGCAAACAGAATTCGGTGAAATTCTTTATTGTCTCGTCACTAGAAGTGTGTCGGTCAGGAGTGAACGTATTGAAAAGACCTCATCTTCAAAACGACCTTGTCTGAACTGAACGGGTTGTCAAAATGAACACGGTCATTCGTTCATCAACCCACCGATCGAGTTTTCTGGAAAAATTCCGATAACAACGGCAGAAGGCCAACAAAACAAATTAATTGCCCACAACATGGATGTTTAATATGTATGTGTACACATGCATGTTTGTACATGGATCATAACTGTATGAAAATGACATGGAAGTATCAACAGAAAGAAGTAGATGGAAGTGGTTTTCTAAGCCAAACCTCCTATCATCCAAGTGAAGAATTACGTTCGAATGAACTGAGGACTGAAAAGACAAAACTGAAAGACCAAAAACACTCAAAGACTGATTCATACGATTCGAATCGATCTTTGATTCGTTTTTGTCTTCTAGCTCATTCGATTCATTCAAATCGCCTCCTCATCTACTCATTGTAACCTATTCCGACTCGTTCGGTTTTTCGACTCAGCATTTTTTCGAGTCACGACCTGGATCCCAACGTTCCGACTCGTTCGATTTACAGACTCGCTCTTTTTTGTGACTTCTGACCGGTTGGTTTTTTGTCTTGTGTGTGAACGTAATGAACGGGTGACGGATTCAAAAGACCTGGTCTCTGTAATGAGTGACCGTTTGGGATTCGAATCCGCCAAATGACCTTGTCTTACACACCTCTACTCGTCAGGAGGTTACTGGGAGCCATGAATTTCTGAGTGTAGTCGTTGTCCGGTTCTCTGGTTTCACTAACTTGTGCTAAAAAAAATTGTATAGCTGATTCGGAAAAAATTGATTAATTCACGGTTCAAATCTCATCCAAGGGAAGAATAGAATACCAAGCTCTTTGAAACACACCTGGTATCATCAACGTTGAGTGGAATTCAAACGAAGCTTTCATGAAACGACCAAAGATTCCCGTCTAAGCCCTAAGGACCACCAGAACATCCTGGAGGTTCTACGCTTGAGCTGCAACCCCTTTTGATGGAACAAAAGGATTGCAGGACCCCCGCAGAGGAGGGTGGACATCCGAGATCATCAATTACTTCCTCCACTTTTATTATGTACATGATGCCCCTCTTTCCGATAAACCTGCTTATAGGATCAACTCCGGCAGTGGGTACATACCTTTCGACCACCCTTTACAAAGACTGAAGGGAACTCGCGTGTCTTCTTTCACATTTCACCCGAGCGAAGATTATTCCCTTTGGAAGGATGGTACCCCTTTGAAACCGTTGAAGGCACAGATGCGATCAATGGGCTGCAATAATGTAATCCTATACAGGAAGAAAGGCCTACGCTATGCGAATCGGCAGCGCTGGTAGTTGAGTTTTTTCTTCCTTCCCACTGCTCCATATAGCAACGATGATTAAAT
Source organism: Apolygus lucorum (assembly GCA_009739505.2). NCBI lineage: Eukaryota > Metazoa > Arthropoda > Insecta > Hemiptera > Miridae > Apolygus > Apolygus lucorum. The sequence goes on from CM019178.2 coordinate 1,829,030, forward strand.
TATCAAGGTGTCTGAAAAATAATTATCTTTATTCTAAACCGATGTTTAATCAAAGTTCATAAATGTAGGAAACTCTTTTCTGAGTCACTATCGAACAATAATTCATTCATCTTCTTAGCATCAGAGACAGTTTACTCAAATCCTTCGTGAAGATTAGCTTAATATTGAGGGACAACTATCGATTAGATATTTGCCTGCATATTGTCATAGGAAACTTACTGCGGACAACCTTATACTTGCCATTCAAAACTATGGCTTAGTTCAGAAAAGGCTACAAAGAATGACCAAATTACAAATACCTTGAGTTTAGTTTAGGAAAAACTGATCACGTTGTGTATTTAAGCTCAAGTTAGGAATCTTTTCATATCACTTCATCAATATCATAATTTCATTGCGTCTGACCTCTCGAGTTCGTTCCTCACTACAGCTATTCTTCTTCTTTAGGTGCCCTGTCCGTGACGAACGTTGGCTATCATCAACAAAATCTTTATTTTATCTGCGGCCTTTCTAAATAAAGATGTGGTCTCCCCAAATCACGGGTTATTCAGCCATGAAACCCTTCTGCGAACAGGCTCCCGTTTCCCATTTATGTGCCCCTGCAATACATTCTGCAGCAAGAGGAATTTCTCATTTCTAATTAGGTGGCCAATATACTGGAGTTTTCATCGCTTTACGCAGTTCATAACTTCAGACTCTTTATTCATTCTCTGGAGGATTGCTGCATTGGTCACTCGATCAACCCATGGAACTTTCAAAATTCTTCTATAGGCCCACATTTCGAAGGCCTCAATTTTGCGGCTAAGAGCACCCGTAAGCGTCCATGTCTCCACGCCATACAGCAAGACAGAGAACACATAGCAGCGGAGAATCCAGACTCAAATCAAGTCGTAGTTGTCTACTAGCCAACACCTTGCTCATGCCCTTAAACTCAGACCTCGCCTGCTCTATACAGCTTCGAATTTCAGTAATATTATTGCCCTCTTCAGAACAATTGTGCCTACTAGGTATTTGAAGGTTGAGACTCGGGTTACATGGTTTTTATGTGTTAATCAAGTGCTGTACTGACACGTTACTTTTAGATACAATCATCCACTTAGTTTTTGTCAGGTTTAAAGCGACACCCATGTCGATGCCTTTTCTATTCACGGCGTTGACTAGAGCTTGCAGATCTTCGATATTCGATCCAATGAGGACAGTGTCATCCGCATACCTGAGGTTGTTAACATGGACGCCATTGACTAGTACACCAACATCCACATCATGCAATGCCTCTCTGAAAATATTTTCAGCATACAGATTAAACAAAAGAGGCGATAAAATACAACCCTGCCGAACACCTCCAAGAATCTTATTGCTGCTAGTGCTTCTGCCACCCAAACGAACATTGGCCTCTTGCTGGAAAACGCTTCTTATAACCCAGAAAGCAAGCATGGAAGTCGACAGACATGTCTCGGCACCTCTGGGATAAAACATTGAAACTAAATAAAACCTCCCTTGTTCCAAAGCCACCACGAAAGCCGAATTGGGTGTCTCCCATTTCCCTCTCAAGTCTGCCATACAGCCTACAGCTATTTCTGAACTTTATTTTCCGGTGTGTAAGTTTCAATCCGAAGTGTAAGTTTTCCAAATCAGCATTTAGTCCCAATGGGGGGAAATCGTTTCACATACTGTGAATTATTGTTGCCCAATTGAAGTATTCTTGATATTCGAGCCCTGAAACGTCGAGCCAACAACTTCAGTGACCAAGTTAGGTGATTTCCGAAAAAAATGAACGTCGAAATGATTCTTTCAGCATGATATGCTGACAAAATGTGATTTTGTCTCTGAACGCCTCAAGAAAAGAGTTGACAGAGAAGTACAGGTTTCAGAGCAATAAGTTAGTTGTGCTGATATTAGAACTCGATGAAGTGGGCAATAGGAAACCCAATAATAATCCGGCACTATTGTGGTTAGTGTTTTAAGTCATAAATTAGATATAAAATGGATTTTTCTCTCCGGGGCGAAGGTTAGATGAGTTTTTGACATCATAATTTCTTGGTGAGTTCTTTTTATAATATGGAAAAAACTGCATAGGTACCTCGTCAAGTTAACCAAGGAAGAGGGCGGAAAGGGTTACACAAAAGGGAAACAAAGCTCGGGGAAGTGAGAATTGCTTTCAACGTGATGAGTCCTCAGTGAAGAAAAGAAAATGGGAAAAAAGTTGAAAAGACAAAAACGGAAAGGTTGCGTGAGCCGTTGGATTCCGAAGGGTCTTACGCACCCCCATGAACAGTCTGAGTTAAGCGTTACACCCTTTACACCCAGTCCCCTACAGTTGGAACTACAACCCCTTTTTTCCTCTTCTCGACGAAGGGCTTATGAGGATACTTCGTCACTTATCGGGTCTCCGACGCCCTTATCGACCTTTGGGAGCTACTTGAGTTACGCTGAGAAGCTGGCGCGGTGCACTGCACGTGCATTGACGATTTTGTGTCAGAAGGCAAGTGATTGTTCGAAGAGTTTTGCATGAAAACGTACCTACCTGCTAAGAAAGTGGGTGGAGATCATTCTACAGTACCACCAAATCGTAGTTTCATAGTATCCAATTCCTGTATTAGCTTGTACAATTTTGTAATATCAGACACTTTTAGGTGTTATTCAGTTAATATACAAATTAATTTCCAAGCACATGTAGACTCAATTCGATGGCATTGACCAGGAGGGAACCAACCACAAAAACGCTGCAAATTATTACACAACTGGTTCATTATTTTTCTATATAGATCACTCGTCTGCAAAGCCACCAACCATCCAACATGAAGAAAAAAATCGATCGCATTTCGGTCAGCAATAATTTAAACGGAGATTAGGCCTATTTTGCGATTAACGCTCGTGATTCTGATTTATCGTACGTCCAAACCTTAAATTCTCGTAAGGAGCGAACGGTGTGTCCTACAGGGCTCCGCTTGGTCTCCAAAAATTATATACTATTTTGAATTGATGGAAAAACAATACCTTTATATCAAAATTTTATGAGTTAGGGCGTTTTAAAAATTTCAAAATTCTTTTTTCAACCCTTAGAACCTACATTAACCAAAACCTTCAGGGCACAAATAGACCCCAAATGGAGCGGACGGCGGACGGACGGCCTAATTTTTATTCGATTTTCAGATTTTACGTACCTTGAAACGTAAACCAAAAAATTTGAGGGGGGGGGTGTTAAACAATTTTTTCTTGGTCGATTCCGAAGGTTCATTATTGAAAATAATAAACCAAAATTGCAAAATGACTAACACTTGAGAACCGCTAGGTTGGTCTACGCTTTCAGCAAAAGGAGCCATTGTTTTGTAAGACATTCTCTCCGAAATTTGAATGAGAAAAACTCATTGAATCCAGAATGGCCTTATCTGTTTCTCGAAAAAGAACCACAAGAGTCATCAGTTTTGATTGAAAGGGTTTTTTGGTTGTTTCCCTTCTAGTTAATATCATTCAATTCATGTATCGATAGTGATACGTTACTGGAACTTTTTGTTAGTGGGTTCTCCCCACGAAGTGACAAAGGGTACGTGGAAAACCATGGTCAGAATAGGGATGGGTATCGTTACAAAAGTATCGATACTTTATCATATCCGAGTATTGATATCCCAAGTATCGTTGGACATGAGTATCGATATTTTAAAATATCGAGTAGCGATACTTTAGTGTCACAAACTATCAATAATATCCAATATTCTCAAGAAAATTTCCTCTTCCAGTGAAATTTCGGTTTTCCAAGTACCTCAACTTCAAAAACCGCGCGAAGATCTCAGCTTTCCAATGGTATAATCAAAAAACGCTGCAAATTATTACACAATGGTTTTTTATTTTTCTATAGATCACTCGTCTGCAAAGCCACCAACCATCCAACATGAAGAAATTCGAAATCATAAACTCAATTTTAAATGCTTGCATACGAGTCTGCAATACATTGGGACATTTCCATGTCAACCACTACACAACAAGGTAGGTTGTTAGTAACCCAAGCATCAAAGTTTTCGTGACGATTTTTCAGTTCATGTGCCAAAGCAAAGACATGAAAATGTCAAAATAATTTGTTCAACAATGTTCATTCATTTTTCACTATCAAGAGTCCAAGCAGAGCGATTTTCTCCATGATATTTATACGTTATTTGTGCAACCAAAGAATAATGACCCAAAAGCCTCTCTACCTTTTTAAATTTTCAGCCATTATGTAGAATTTTCCGCGAGAACTCTATCGATATTTAGATATATCTGATCAAAAGTATCGATATAGATAATATCGGATAGTGCAGTATTGATACTAAAATATCGAAAATCTTTACGAAAAATTTTGAAATATCGAGTATCGATACCCATCAGAAGGAATCCACCTCTCAGGAGTCAGCTGAAGTATATCAATGGTGAAACGGGTTACCTATAATTGTCTCATGGGACGTTCTCGATAGTTGTTTACCCCTAATTGCTGATGGTTTCTATAATAGACTAGAAATCGAGGCAAAAAACCTTGCGGAGATCCCAAATCTCTTTCGAGCCAGGAAGAAGCCCGACTTCGTGTCTTTTAAAACGGGGCAAAGTTCCCAGCCAACCATGACCCCGAACGGAGTATTAATCTGACAAAGCGATCTGGCCGACCGGTAGCGGGGTTTTCTCCCTGAAAATCGTGTAATATTTAATGAGTGGCCAGCCCTGGGGATGGAAGGCACCGATTCTTGCGGGGGCTTGTTAGCGGAAGGCGGAGCTCTGGAACTGACTTGTCTGCCTCATCAGATTCGTTGACTTTCTCCCCTCGGAGCGTTCCTGACATGAGACGGACTTCTCGATCAGAACCGCTCACGAGTCAGGGCTCAAGTCAAGCGCTCAAGACTGCGGTAGGTAAGAGCGGCTTGTTCGGTCTTTCCATCATCATAGTTCGACGATTCTGACGTAAAATGCCGTCTTTCGACCGGACAGCTCGGTACGCACACTCCCTCATCATCCACATCGTTAACATCCTGATTTTGTGTCGATAGTATTCAAAAATACTCAAGTGCATCGTTGTAATTTATTATTTCAAAACTGGAGTTATGAGCACTCAGAATATTGCACTGACGAGAGTATAAAAGTCAAGTTCCTTATTGATGAGTGTGACTGAAATTCCCAAAAATGAGTCCGCGAACAAAATCTAACTGTTCGAAATCAGGCCACTCGATGGGGGATGCCCGCTCGATTGGACCAAGCAAATATGGCTGAGCTAAATAAAAACGGTTGATCCACGCCTGGAATGGACTTTATTTGAGGGTATTAAACCACGTCCAAATAGCCAACGTACGTTCAAATTACATCTCAATATTTGATCCAAGCCTGCTTGACTGAAGGAATCCAATATAACTGAACCAAGCAAAATCAGTCTTACCAGAATAGGATGGACTTTCTTCGTGGGTTTTGAACGACGTCCAAATGGTAAAAATCCTGAAAAAATGGAGATATGTCATGATGACTTAACAATGACTTTAACAAAACTGTTCAATCCTGGTGATTTGGCGCCAAATTTCCAATAGATATTACCTAATGTACGAGTATAATTCAGAAAGGCCAAAAGTTGAGATATGTCATGGTGCTCCTAAGGCGAAGAAATGGGTTTCAGCTACACCCCGCTGCTGAACCAAGCTTAATCAGTCTCGCCAAGCCTGAGATGAACTTTCTTAGTGGGCTTTGAACAACGTCCAAATCGCCGAACAATATTTAAAGTACACCTTACCTAACTAAACCAAAACGGCTATTCCAAGCCCAATATTACATAGCAAAACCAAAAGTACCCACCTACCTACCAAGTCTGGGGTTAATTTTTTTTTTCGTGTGTTTTGAATCACGTCAAAATGTCATAAAATTACATTCCACGACTCAGCCAAGCAAAGATGGCTGAACAAATTTCCGAATATCGAACCAGACCGAAACTGTTGAACCAAGACTGGGGGAGGGGTGAATTGCATCCAATTAGCTGAACCATTTCAAGTTTGCTTAAGCAGGCCAAGACCACCAGGGTGGACTTTTCTACTTTACTTTATAGTTGTATCTCTGGTTACTTCAATACTCAACCAAATTATCCAACAAAATCATCTCATTTTAATATTAAGTTAATGCCACAAACTTGGCTCACACCACCGAACAATTTATTTTGTATTCTCGAACAATTTGTGTTCTTTCCAGTCGGATTGGTGCTCAAGACAGACGGCTTGAACAGAACCTGCTCAATTGCAATCTGATACTCTGAGTATCACTTTAAATGGTAAGTTTATAGTCCCTTTGAAATACCCGAGGCCCCTGCTCTTCTATTGAACTGGAGTTGTAAAAGTTCCCCTGCTCTTTTGTTCGGACACATGCAAAACCATACTTGGCTTGTGCTAAATATTTGTCTCTTGTAGGGAGTCAGTAATAAATCCCTACTCCCCTCGTTTTTTTATTTTTTGTATATTTATTTATTTACTTTTTTTTGGTAAATCAGCAAGGATTTTTTTGAAAAATCATGGTTGGATTTTTTTATTTTTTGTATATTTATTTATTTTATTATTATTTTTTTTTGGTAATTCGCCTAATTTGGTGGGTCAAACAGCACGGATTTTTTTTTGAAAAATCATGGGCGTATCATAAAGAGTTTTCCACTACATGCTCATTATTATTGACAAATACGTTAGAAAGAACATGGATGTAAAACAAGCGATCACTAGAAAAAACGCTGCAAATTATTACACAATGGTTTATTATTTTTTATTTTTATATATAGATCACTCGTCTGCAAAGCCACCAACCATCCAACATGAAGAAAAACATCGATCGCATTTCGGTCAGCTCTAATTTGAACGGAGATTAGGCCTCATTTGCGATTCACACTCGTGTTTCTGATTTATCGTACGTCCAAACTTTTAATTCTCGTAGGGAGCGAACGATTTGTCCTACAGGGCTCCGTGTGGTCTCAAAAATTCTATAGAAGCTTAAATTGAAGGAAAAACAACACCTTTATATCATCATTTTTTGAGTTAGGGCGTTTTCAAAATTTCAAAATTGATTTTGGATCCGTTAGAAGTGACCTACATCAACCAAAATCTTCGGGGCACAACTAGACCCCAAATTCGGCGTACATACCAAATTTCATCAAAATCGGTCAATGCTAAGTGGCAAAAGTGCCGCTTACGGCGGACGGACGGCCAAATTTTTATTCGATTTTTGGATTCTACGTAGCTTGAAACGTAAACCATCAAATTTTGAGGGGGTGTTAAACATTTTTTTTTCTTGGTCGATTCCAAAGGTTCATTATTGAAAAATTATAAAACAATAAGTCCTCCTCAAAGTGTACTATTTATGTTCAGGAAATATAGAAACTACTTGGTGTGGGAAACACTTGAGTGTCATGACCCGCGAGGTTGACGCAAATGAATTTGTTTATAATCAATAGCAGTTACCATACGATGAGTTATTAACAAAGCCTTGTAGGGAAAATTCCATTTAAATGCTCGATTTCAAGGCGTTCATCATGTCACATTGGATAGAGCAGATGTGCTGACCAGATCAATAAAAATAGCTGCGGGTGGTCTAATGTAATCGTTTGATCATTTCCGCTCACAAAACCGGTTGTAGCCTAAAAGTAATACGCGCTGCTCGTCAAGACGAGATAACGCAGTATGCAACGACTTCATACGATCGTAATTATAGATAAAACTGACCAACTATTGCGCGATGCTACATCAGCCCGTACGTACCAGTCGCTGGCATGGTTTGCCGACCAGTCACTGATCAATCACTATGTCAGGCTGTGCCTACTGCGAGCACCTGCCAAACTATTCCGTTGGCCGAAGAGGAAAGACGGATTTCAGGGTCCGATGAACGAGTTTCGAGTCATTCCTAATTTCTCGGTCTGTCTGTCAGCTATCCGCTTGATGTATGGAGGCGGTTGGAATTACTTTGAGCATGAAGAGATAACGTTCATATGTACAGCGTGAGATCATTATAATTATTCAAGGTTCACTAAAAACACAAAAGGTTAGTTGAACTATCAATGTATGAGTCACCTATTTAAAATAGCCATCATTAATAATTTCCATATTTCGAACATTTGATTGAATTTACCGTTGCTATTGTAACAGGACTAGAATAAAATGATTTTGCTCTAAAGTTTCAAGTCAAGCACTTGCCTCTTTTCTTTCACGAAGTATAAGTACAGTTCGAATCATTCTTGGGGTTCTGTACGAGTCAATGAGGAATTTCACCGAATTCTGTTTGCATTTTTCCTGGATAGTTAATGGTGTGGGATAGATGAAAATCGGGCTGATTTCGGAAAATAAGTCTCCTGTTATTTTTGGGAGGAAATCAAAATTTTTGATTTTAAAACCAACCGGGAAAACGGACGTGAAGCGGGAACGCTCGCTGATTGGGCTGTTTGGATCGCCGTCTCCTCCCAGTGTTGCCCATTGGGACGACGAAATCGTGTTTTCTAAGAGAAAAGTTATCAAACAAAAACAGGGGAAACCTAATTTTCCCCATCTTGCTTTTCCTATTTTTTTCTTCAGTTTTTCGATTTCGAACTTTACTGTTTCGTGAAATTTTGCATCTGGGGACTATAGATTTCTCGATCTCAGCGCTTCAAGCGGCCATAAATGAACTATTCCAGGATGACGTCATTTTCCCAGTTTTTTTAAACATTCGTATTTTCTACACTGTTTTGTTTATTCGTAAATTAGGAAGTTCGGGCTGAAAGTTCGCCATAGGAGGTTTTTCGGGTAGCTGAATCCGATTTTGGGGTCAAAAATAGGAAATTCCGACATGGTGAAATTCCTCATTGCGATTCCGAAGTCGCTCCAAGGTTAGGTCAACCATATAGACCATGTAGTTTTTGTAATTCTAATCTATAGTCACATCTATATTTTGAAAGCAGTATTTTTGCAACTTTTCTCTCTCCTGTCTACATGGAACAGGAAAATTTAGGAACCTCTCTTACGACCCGTAAAAAATTGATCTAGATCGAAAAACACGAATAATAGCCTGTAGAGGAATGTAATCCGCCCTTATAATTAGGTTAAATGTACTCCAGAAAATCATCATAATTATTTTCACAGTGCTGTACCCACGGAACCCGTGACGCCAATTTTGGCCAATTTTGCCAATTTTGACGGATTCTGTTTAGAATCCCTAAACGTGACTGGGCCGTGACTGACCTTTCTGTTTATAGCAGTACATTATTGGTTTATTATCTTCAATAATGAACCATTGGAATCGAGCAAGGAAACAAATTTTAACCCCCTCAAAATTTGATATTTTATGATTCAAGGTAAGTAGAATCCGAAAATCGAATAAAAAATTTTCCGTCCGTACGCCGTACGAGGCACTTTTCTTAGCAACCATGGGCCGATTTGGTCGAAATTGAAAATTTTGTTGAAAATTGGATGAAATTAATTTCATTCTTTTAGAATAGTTATGAATTAATTAAGAGAAATCCAGTTTTGGGCGAATGTGTAAATATTACTCAACGGTACCCTTAAGCGTTGGGGAAAACACGATATCCTTCTAGATAAACATTGATTCGATCATTTAAAGCATCTGCGCTTGCGGAAACGTGAAATCCTTGTATGAAAGATCAACATTTTCCGTCCGATTTTAAGAAAATTATTGCCACACCCACTGGGCAATCGTTCTTCACTTGTCATCATGACGTTGAAATTTCTCAAATACACAATGTATGGGTACAAAATGTAAGGGTGCACAATGTGAGGTACATCTGCTAGAAAATATAAATTTATTATTGATTACAGAAAAACTTTATTATCAGTAGATTGATTGAATATTCACTGGTTGATACATCATAATCCATGAAAAACATAACAGAAACTCTCCGAATTATCTCAGTTCATTATTTTACAGTATAGATCACCCATCTCTGATGAACAAGGTTCCTTCATAGGTCAATACGGTTGTTAAATACAGATAAAGATCCCCAGTAGAATTTATTCCTAAGGGGGTCTCAGACGGTCGCCTTTCGTTCCTTGTTCCTGAACAAGGTTAGTGTTTCTCTGAAGAACCAGAGCTAAATGTATGAAATTTGTACCAAAATTTGAAAATTTCAAGGATTTTTTTAACTTGTCCTCATTATGTTGGAATTTCTCAAATAACACACAAAGTATGAGTACACAATGTGAGGTACATCTGGTAGACAAAATCAATCTATTATTCATTACAGACAAATTTTATTATCAGTAGATTGATTGAATATTCACTGCAAAAAGCCGATTAAAGTGCGGAGTGTACGTCGTTATAAAGAAAAAAATCTCGACGAAACTGGTCTCATCATAATTGGTAAGGAAGACCCTCTCATCGGGAATATCCGAAAGGGGGGAGAAATAAAGAAATACGATAAAAAATGTAGAAAACGAGGAAAAAAGGAGTAAAAGTCATCTCTGGAGTAGGATCATAACCGATCCGGGGTCTTCGTGAAATGGCAACTTCTAGAAGGGAAGTCAGTCAAAAAAGAAGAGAGGGACTTTGGTACCGTAAAAAAGCGGTAATAAATAATATGGTCAGGCCGAGCACCTGACAAACTCGCTGCCACTTAAGAACAGGGAGCGTATTCACTTCAAGTGGCGATCGAGAATAAATTGACGAAGCCTTGGCGGGTTCGTTTTGGTTTTTTAAATTTATTTTCATTTTTGAGATTGGGAAGGGGTTTTTTGAAAGGTCCTTCGAGAGTTACAGGAGTGCAAAGAAGTTAGGCTATTACCGGGGTGAGAGAGGTGGGGGGTGTTTTTAGGCTGAGGGTGATGGTATGCAGTTGCCACCGGATCCCTTTGTGAAAAAAAACCCTCCATAGAGTACGCGTCGAGGAATTGCCTCTTGTGTCTCCGAGGTAGCGCTGAGGAGGGACTTCGGGGAATTTCGGGGCGCCCGAAAAAAGAGGTAAATATCGAAAGGGCTTTCGAGCAGAATTTCAATTTGGGAGGATGTGAGAAACAGGGCAAGGAATCGAGTTATGATGGAACGTGATGTGGCAAGCAATACCTTGAAGTCCTGATGATTGCGAGACTGCATCCAAAGTTACTCCACCATCAAGAGTCTTGATGTCGTCTCCTCCAGGCAAACATAGCAAACACTGTTTGCCCTACTAAAAATATACAAAATGAACGAATTAAGTTTTGATGAGATTCTCCCGTATTTTCATTTTTTGGAAGTAATATTTAGCCGATTTTGGAAATTTTTAATAAAATCAAGGGACTATTTCATGATAACCAAGGAAGTTAGATGAAATAGGAAAATGGAATAAGTAGGTACTATTTTTCCTAGAATACTACCATGCAACGCACCAGACTCTGGTGACCAGAGAGTTGTATAGATTGGTAACTACGATCGATTGTGGATGGTATGTGAACTAGAGCGGGGACCGGCGATGCAAGGTAGAGGTGTGTCGGTACAGCTGTACCGGGACTGTGGAACCGAGTATCAGGTAGGAACGGTTCCACGCAGTGACAAAAACTCGACCCTTACCGGTCCAGTTCCACGGACTGATAAGATATCTTGAAATGGCTCTGGACCGGGAAGAGAATCTTTTCCATTGGTCCAGTTCCATCCTCACCAATCAGAATGATCTGATCAATAATCTCATCAATCTGATCATTCTGATTGGTGAGGATGGAACTGGACCGGTAAGGATGGAACCGGACCGATAAGATATCATAGAGAATGGTCCAATGGCTCTGGACCGGGAAGGGTTTTGGACCGGTAAGCATGGATCTTGTTCTCAGTTCTGTTCCATGTTGTACCTGGAAGCGCCCTTACTACTTCCATGGACTGAGAATGGTTCATGGAATGGCTCTTGAGCGGGAAGTTATCTTCTGGACAGGTTAGCATCGAAGTTGTCTCCCGTTTTATTAATTTATTATTGTCATGTTAAGTTCTTAAACTGCAACGTCATTATTCTTTCCTTGAATTGTTTGGTAACTATTATTTATAATAAATTGCCTCTTTTGTAACACTTGTTCAAATTCCTTCCTTTTAGCGAATTGTCAAGAAAAATGATGCTAATGTATTGCATGTTGAGATCATAAGCATGGAAGAAGGATAATAGGGATTTGACTGCCTGCTTCATCCATGCCATGTGAGTGGGATTTGATCGCCTGTACTGGTAATGGAACTGTACCGGTAATTTGGAACGGTTACATCTTTGTCACCGTAACCGTTGGAACCGTTCCAGGGAAATACCTGGACCGACACACCCCTAATGCAAGGCAAGCAGTTCAAAGAAATGCATTTTGCGAGACTGTTTTGGATGAGAAAAGACGATCGGCGGGTAGGCGGGGGGTCAGTTCGAGGTCTAGTATTTCTATAACCCCACTATAACAGCATAAGCCAAGTCAAACAATCGAATAGCTGTTTCGTGACCTTGAAAGCAGAGATAATTGAAAGATGAGCCATGGATACTAAGCCATGGGTTACGCTTCCTTAGCAACCAGTAATCAAGTTTAATGAAGGAATTCTTTATTTATTTGAATGAAGTGTGAAGCGTTTATTTCATTTAGATAATTTCGATTATGAAGCAAAAACATGATTGGAAGGTACTGACAATGGCAAGCTGTTTTCTTTGCTGGCGCTTGATCTATAAAAAAAAATAAACCGTAATAATTTGCCGCATTTTTCATTATTGGTTATTACTCTAAGACTGGTCAGGGTGTTTGCCTGACGAATATTGTCACCTGACGCCACTGATCAAGACAAATATTAGACAGAATTTGGAAAAAGTGGGGTTGTCTTCACTATGCTGTCGACTTGTTTTCGATTTAGATAACTCCAAATTATAACACAAAGAAGGATTACTAGTCTGCAATGAACATTTTCACTATTTCTTATTTCACCCACCGTAGGTGCTACATACTAGTTCACAATCGAATTCATTTTGAAGAAGTCTATCAAATCAAATCAAAGAGTTTTTATTTGTAAAGAGCCTTCGCACGCAATACAAACGTCACGTTGTATTTTATGGTATTAAGTTAAACGTTATTAAATTGTATTGCTTAGCAATAAAACTAAATAAAACATTTAAAAAAACAAGAGGGTGTGGCACTTAGCTTCCTCGTATCCACATAACCCGATTGTATAGATGATCCGATGCATAGTAGTTAATCTCAAAACACTAATCTCTAAATACCTTTCACTGCTCTCAGAGGGGACCATCTACACGCTAATCTGGACAATCCTAGAAAATTTCATCAAATTCGGATGAAAAATTAAGTGAGTAGATGTACTTTTTTTTTTTTTTTCTTTTTTTTCCTTTATTCCTTTATTTATTTGGCTTCGAAATTGATCATACAGCCATAACAATTAATTCGTTTACAATATCTTACATAACATTCATATAACTCACATAAATTGTTCTTCTACAGATTTCTATTAATATTAATCAAAAATAAATATATGTCTTTATATATTTCAATGTTATTACTTGAAATTAAATGAGCAAGATTGAAAATATCGTTCACCTTCTCGTATAAACTTTTCAACAGTTCTTCCCGATCGGTGGTATTCACAGGGCACATTAAGATGATATGTTCAGCCGTCTCGTCCTCTTCTAAGCAGAGCTGGCAGGCGGACGATTCAGTTGGATTAATACGGTGTATATATGATCGGGTCAAGCAGTGTCCTGTTCGAAGCCGTGAAATGGTTTTGTAGAAGTTTCGAGGCATACTTTTTATATCATAGAACCAGGGTCTTGGCTTTATGGCTGGAAACATTTCTTTATATTTAGCCCCGGCTGGATGGTTGTCATATACTTTCTGCCAGCTTCGAAACATCTCTATTTTAAACATTTTATGTACGTCTGTTACTGGACAGAGTGAGAAATCTCTGTCGGTTGTTGTTTTCTGAAGTGACCGTTTTGCTTCAGCGTCCGCGATTTCGTTTCCCTCAATACCGTTGTGTGCTTTAATCCAAAGGAGTTTAAAGTTGTATCCTTTTGCTCGGAACTGATTGTACATTCTTAGAATTTCGGCTTCTATGCAGTTTATCTTTGAGGTCGGGTTAACATTTTGGAGCTTTTTTACTAGACTCAATGAGTCTGTCAATAAGACAAGTCCTCTTTCCTCCGATGCTGTCCGTATAAAGTAAGTCATACCTTCTAGAATTGCTATTAGTTCGGCTGAGTAGATCGACGTCATATCTGACAGTCGAAAATTTAGCTTAATTTTCCGTTTGCTATCATATATAGCACATCCTGCCCTACCGTTCATCAGCGAACCATCCGTATAAATAACACGGTGATTCGGATGTTTCGAGAGGAATTCCCTCAAAAACGCCGAGCCACCAGCAGTGTCGACAGGCATTATGTGTACTGGGATTGCAGAGATGAGTTGTTCGTAGTCGAGGATGTACTTTGCTGGCTTCGGTTGTTGTGTTATTTGAGGTAGGATGTTGGAATGTGCATAATAATTTTCGCATAATATCGGGCTGGGTTTTTTTGTCCAGTAGCTATCAGTTAGGTTGTAAAATGCTACATTCCGAATACGTGTAAATTCTTCAGGAAACCTAGAGTAAAATGATAGTAAGAACCTTTGAGCTAGCATGTTTCTACGAGACGAAATTGGTGGCTCGCCTGCTTCTGCTAGTAACACGTTGATGGGGGTGGATTGCAGAGCACCCAGGACTAAGCGTATACATTTGTACTGTAGACGGTCTATTTTCCTCAGATTTGATTCACATGCTGATCCATAAAACCAGCAGCCGTAATCGAGGATGCTCCTAACAGTCGCTCTGTAATACATCAAGCACACTGTTGGATCAGCTCCCCATGTCGTTCCTGTCACACTTTTCAATACATTGATATGGATATCGGCTTTCTGGATAATCTGTTCAATGTGGTAATTCCAGCACAGCTTTGATGTTAGATGGACGCCTAAGAATTTCACCCTTTCTACTACAGGAAACTTGCGTCCTGCTAAGTCAATATCCTGTCCATATGGTCTTCTTCTTCTTCTTGTGAATGGACATATCGTGGATTTGGAAGATGATATGCTAAGTCCTAAATTTTTGAGGAAATCCGATATCCCTTTTATCGATGAATCTAGAACCTGTATACATTGATCCCAAGAATTACTATTGCAATAAACGCAGATGTCATCAGCATAATGGATTATGGATGCTCCTGAGGGCAATGATTCCTCTATTTTAGAGACGTAGAGAGTATATAATGTGGTACTAAGGATACAGCCCTGTGGCAGCCCTTTCCAGGTTATTCGCGGTGCAGAAAGCTTCCCATTTATCCTAACATAGATTTTGCGCTCCGAAAATAGCTTCATCATCACGAAAGCAAATCTGGGATGGAGACCCATCTGTATCAAGTTTTCGTGCAGTAAGTGTAGATTTACCTCATCGTACGCAGCAGAGACGTCCAGAAAAGCAGCCATGGTGATTTTGTTTTCGGTGAGGCTTTCTTGAATAGAGCTTACAAGTACGGTGACGGCATCCATAGTTGAGCGGTTAGCGCGAAAACCGAATTGGGAGGATGGTATTTTGCTGTTGTTCTCGGCCCACCATTGTAGCCGAGCTTTCAGTAGTCTCTCAAAGGTTTTCATCATACAAGAGGCCAGGCTAATACCTCGGTAAGATGCAGCTTCAGATGATCGTTTACCGGGTTTTTGTATGGGAATTACGATAAACTCAGACCATTCCTTCGGAAAATCGCCCTTTTGCCAAAAGAAGTTGAAGAATTCGAGGAGCTTTCTTTTATATATTACGGGCAGGTTTCTTAGGATTTGGTACGATATGTCGTCTTTTCCCGGGGAAGTGTCGGTATTTGGTGATATGGCAGCTTGGAGTTCCTTCATTTCAAAAGGTTTGGTAATTTTTTCTTCATCAGTTGAGTTTGGATCTGGAGCTACGCGAGGTTGCTCCGCGTTATAACAGGGTGCTAAATTTTCTGCAAACTCATCGACCCAGCCTCCTTCTTTGATTCGTTGTGCAGGCCGTTTCGAATTTCGAATGGCTCTTATCTGGCTCCATATCGCTTTTATTGGTGTATTTCTGTTGAGGTTTGCACAAAAAGTTTGCCATGACAGCCGTTGGCTGTCCTTGAACACTTTTCCCGCTTCATCCGAGGCTTGCTTAGCATGCATGTACGTTGTGAAGCATTTATTGTCAGTATATTCCTTCACCATTTCTTTTCGTCTTCCGTTTGCCTTTATACATTCCGAGTTCCACCAAGGATTATTATGAGTTTGGAATGTAGGGTGTGTTTGGGGTATGGATTTTTCGCATGCACCCTCAATTACCTTCATAAAACCAGAGTATTCGAGATTGGATAAACTTAGTACATCTGATTCCTCAATTAGGTGGTTGTGGAATTTTTCCCAATTCGCTTGGGCCAACTTCCATTTTCTTGTGGGTATTGTAGGTTCTACTGATACCGGTTCGTTCATTGTTATAAGTGATGGCCAATGGTCGGATCCAATAGAGTCAGACAGGGTACACCACTGCAACCTACTGGAAATTTGACTTGAACAAAAGGTTATGTCAATGGCAGATGTAATTTGTTGGTTCCTTGCAGGTATCAGGGTAGGAGATCCATCATTGAGAAAACATAAGTCATTCTCCATTGCTGCTTCCAACAGCCAGCTTCCTTTATTATCTGTATACGACGATCCTGCTGCTTGTATGTGGCAATTCCAGTCCCCGGTAATAATGCATGGGCTCGAAAACGTTTGGAAGAAACGTTCCCACCTGTATTTTGACACCAAGTTTCTATGGGAATTGTAAATGGAGACCACTGTAATAGTCAAGTTTGGATTCAGTTGGAGTTTAGCTGCTACATACGAGAATCCATTTATGTTGTACGATATTGCTATTCGTTCGTACTTTACACCGGTTTTTATTAGAAGTGCTACTCCTGCTCTTCCATCGTTCCTATCTTGGCGTAAGATATCGTAGCCTCGAAGTGAGTACGTTCTTCCTGGTAAAAAGTAAGTTTCAGAGACTGCTATTGCAGTAGCGTCATTTTGAGTAAGGTAGAGCTCTAAGCTTGGCTTATTGTGCACTAAAGATCTTGCATTCCATTGTAGAATGCGTAAATGATTATTGTTTTGTATTGTGTTAACCGTGTCGATCATTTATAGATGTTAATAGTAGGTCAATGATATCCTGTTTCCAGTGAGGGTTATTTTGGTACGAGTATGATGGGGAGGCACTGGGGTTACTAATGTTTTTTTCTGAGAGAAGCGATATTATCTCATCGACAGTGTATGTTCTGTTCGTCTGTTTTTCTTCTCGTAGGCTTCTCATACGCGTCTTTCTTGTGTAGTAATTATTATATTGTTCATTACTTGCTGGGATTTGTGAGAGGTTTTCTGTAACGTCATTGATTGCTTCGTTCTCATAAGTTTGGTTTTGGATATTCGGTCGTTTGTAAGGCTGGGAGCGTGCATTTCGTTTGGGGCGTTTGTTAACGAATGCATTAGTCTCATTAACGTGTATGTTAACCAAAGGGGGGAATTCTTGATCATCCTCTTCATCTCTAGTCGCGTTTTGTAGGACATCATACCTATTTTTCACTACGGTTGAGTATGAGTCCGCTTTAATTAGGGCTCTTTTTTGTCTAAGTTTGTCCGTATAAAGTGGACATATTTTGTTATCAGCTCTATGTTCAGTACTCCTACAGTTTATACAAAGAGTTTGATCTTTTGCGGTGCAGTTTTCGGAAGGGTGTTCCAAACCACAATTTATACACCGTATTTTCCCTCTGCATTGGTATTGGATATGTCCTATTCTGAAACATTTAGAACACTGTCGGATTGGTGGAACATACGGGTCCACTCGACATCTAGCACCGTATAGAGATACATATTCAGGTATTGATTGTGAGTCGAATACGATAAAGCAGGTGGGAAGTTTCGAAATAGTTGCTACACCATTCGTATTTCGATGTTGCTTAGTAAGTCGGCGAACGCGAACCACATCTATTGAAGATATTATTTCCTCTATAATTTCTTTATCTTCGATTGTTATATCGATTCCTCGTACTACCCCTGTTTTGTACACTAGGAAATCGGGAATGTACACTTTTAATTGTTTTTTCGGAAATACTTCGCTTTGTACCAAGTTGTTCGCAGCGGTTCCTGTTTTCAAATCAATCCTTATTCTGTTGATGCCAACAACTTTTATGTCTAATATGTCATGCTTTGGAATAGTATTTGACTGAAATAGCCATCGACCGAAAACCATACTATGGGTATTTCCAAGAGTGCCATTATCTCCTTCGACGAATACAAAAAATGGGCCTTTGTCTTCATCTCTGAATCTATTTCTGATCGAACGAGCCATGTATTCATTGTAGTTATCATCAACTTTAGTGTCGCTATTGGGTTTATTTCCAACAAGTGTGTTTGGTTTGGTTCTTGAACTACCAGTTGTCATTTCTACTTCGTTTTCTGTTGCCTGGGTCGGTATGGGTGGCGGGTCTGACCCACCCCCACTCTCCTCATCCATCGTGACTTATGAATGAATATTTATAAAGGGTTTGTAAATTATCGAAAAATTTCAGATAAGAAAGATATCGCTAAAGGTTTTTAAATGATCGAAAGAATACAGATAAGAAAGAAATCGCTACTTATCTGACGTGACCGCTGGCTGTCGAGATAAGGCCGGGACGCGAGATAACTCGGACACAGGTCTTCACTTGACGGATGTCTGATCACAACTCTAGGTGTACTTATGTGATTGGATCAAAAAAATACTTAGCCTCGGCTGGGATTCGAACCCGCGACCCCTGGGGCACAGATCAAGACTCTACTCTCTGAGCTATTGAAGCCTTATCATGAATAGGATTTGAGATTCTCACAGGAGACCATCCCTCTACGAAAAACAATGCCCTGATTTTCATAGGGGGGCATCTAAACACTACTCTGTAACATCTGTAAAAATTTCACTGAAATAGGATGGAAAATGTAGAAGTTATGTCCGTTACAAGGAATTCACGTTTGCGCATGCGCGGTCGCTTCTATCAGTCTGGGGATAATGATTTTCATAGGGGACCGTCTACACACAAATTTCAGCAAAATCGGACAATAATTTCGTAGAGTTATGCGCGTTACAAGGAATTCATGACAGACGGACAGACAGACAGACACGGAACCAAAATAGTTCAAAAAGGTCTAAAACGCAAAACGCGAGTGAAAATTTTGATTTTGGAGAACTTTTTTTTCCGTCCTTGAAAAGTGAAAACAAAGCTTCCGCTACCTTGGTAGACTCGGAAGAAAAAATACAAAGATAGAAAGATAGAGAGATAATCTAAGTCAACAAAAAACAGACTAAGTTTGAACATAGGCATAATAAGATCAACTATCATTGACAGTTGATGTCGAAACAATTTTCCACTCTATACAGTTCTCTGTCAACCAAAGAACGTTTCACGACCGTATTGAATTGAGCTAAGGGCAGCTCTCTCGTCACTGGATTCAGGTGGTTGAAGAGTCGACATCCAATTTGGCATGGGCTCGTATTAAGCAATGAAGTCAACCTGGCTTGAGGAGGACAGAGATTGGTTCGGTTCCTTGTATAATATTGCTGCTTATCCAAACCTCTGCGCAGGATATTCAAGTTGTACGCTTCATACGCTGCGAATTATTACACAAAGGTTTATTATTTTTCTCTGTAGATCACTCGTCTGCAAAGAACACGGCTAATGTGAACATTTGTGTGAAGAAAGAAAGAAATGTGAAGATTCGTTTCGTATCAATTCCTCGGTGATATGGAGACGTACTGCCCTGGTAGTGTTACTTGTAGGTATTCATGAGAATCATGGAATCGAAAGATACAGGGTGTTTCTCCGAGGGACGTCAGTAGAAGAAGGAGGGGGGGTTCTTCCTGTCAAAAATTGCCCCCCCACACCTATATACAAAGAGGGGGGGTTTCCTGTCAAAAAATTGCCCCTCACACGTATATACCATGAGGGGGGGTATTTCCTGTCAATCAAAAAAGAAAATTAGCCCCCCTCACACAAGTGGGTTTTCCACCCCCTCAACAAAAAAACCCCCCCTCAGTCCTAGGCCTCTCACCAAAAAATCCCCCTCAAGACAAATCCTCCCCTCAGGGTTAAAATTAAGGCGAACGAATCATTTTCTACTCACGTTTTCAATTCGCAGTCGGATCTCTTCAATTCCTTCCAGAGCGGGCGCGCAGGACTCACGACGACGAAGTTGACGACCTCTCAAACAAACGTGCTAATTTGGTAAAATAAGGTAAGTAAATTATTTAAATCGCGCTTAATTAGCAGACGCGATTTCTTCAAATCCTATTTACCCGCGTTAAATCTCGAGGGAAGGTGTTTTGACTCGGGCGGTGGTTTCTTTTGACTCGGGCAGTGCACCGCCATGATGTTTTTGTTGTGGGAACCAGTTGCGTCGTGGAAGTTTCTAATGGCGTTCCGAGTCACATATTTTATCTGTTTATCGCGTTTTTAATTCGTTATATTACGTTTCTTATCGATTTAGTTGTTTAGTGAGTTGATTAGCACCTTCTGTTCACATTGGTAAGTAGATTATATTACTCACGTTATATTACGTTTAATTCGCATGCACGATTGTCCTGGCATTCATTCCGAGCGGTTGATCTGATGCGACGCCCAGCGGCCTTTCAAACAAACGTGTCAATTTGCAGAATGCAAAATACAGTAAACATTCCTCAAATTGACACGTTTATTATTCGGTCGTTTATTTCTCCAAAAAAAACTTAGCGTTATGTGCGTACTTAGCCTAATTACAATCTAATTACACTCTAAAGAAAGAACTGCACCTTTGTGCGCTGGCAAAAGGTTATTAATTTCTAACTTAAATAAATTTTAAGCAGGCCTTCAATTTTGATTCTGCATATAGGGCATTTAGTTAAATTTGATGAACATGAAACACAGGTACTTAAATGTCTGCACGGAAGGAAAATAATGCACACTTCATCATTTAAACACCTGAAAAAAATTTAAAAAATATTCAAATACCTTCATATTAAAAATACAACGCTATTCATTTTAGAAATGAAATTCAATAATAGTGGTCTTGTTTGAATGCGCTTTTATTGTAAAAAACAAATTGTCATTTTCACAAATTAATGGTTCGTCTGTATTGGAAAATAACAACGGCATATATCGTTTTGGTAACAGAGTTTCAAAATCACATTTTGGTCGACCAGGTAATACGGCCCTAGCGTGCGCTACAACCAACGGACCAAAATCTTTCGAATTTATTAGTTTAACTGCTATTATCTGGTACGTCGATCCCACAGCTAAGTCCCGCAAATATTTTCTTTCTTTGGTTCCAGCGTCGTTCAGCTCGTTAAGCGTCGGTTTCCTGGGAAAAAATTGAAATTTGTTACTTACGTCGGAGAAAACTTGTTGGTAGAAACTTCAAGTTCATCGGTGAAGAGACAGAGAGAGAGAGAGGGCGTATTCGACGGTTACCTAACGGTAGACATCCTGTTGAGGTAGGTTGTGATCGTACGATTCCCTTGCTCGAAGCGCGGGCTTTTATACAACTCGGGATGATGCAATATTGCGTGCAAAGTGGGACAGGCCCCCACCTCCAAATTTCAGTGGGTGCGGACCCGGGTCCGCGAAAGGGCAGGTCGTCAGTTTCACTTTTACTTCGACCTGAGTAAGTACCTACCTTCCTGCCTCTTCAATGGACAATACTGAGTTTCTGGACTTAGCCGATGGGCGTTCGGCACGGAAAAGAAAATTTGTTCAATATTGGGAACCGTGTGAAAACGGACTTGTCAAATTGCAAGAACATTTTTGTGGTCGAGTTTTAACTTACTACTTCAAAAACGCGAACGAAAACAGTTTTGACATAAATCAGTTTTTGGAGTCTGCACGGGTTCCTATCCGAGAAACGGTTAAATCTCTTTTGCAGAAATGGTCGGGTCTTAAAATCAACGTTGTTCTAGATTTGTTCTACAGTTTTCCCATTTCGGAAAGAAAAGAAGAACGAAGCATAAATCTACCATCGAGAGAGATCTACACTTTGGACGAGTTGCACGAAATTTTAAACGATTTTTATTCTAATTTAAATGACAAAATTGAAGAGTTTAATGAAAAAGGGTCAGGGGCCACCGTTGATCATGTCAAGGGATTACTTATTAATATTAATGCGCACGAACCCTTAAATTTTGGCAAACAGATTAAATTGCCCGCTTTTTTAAAAAAACAAAAATCCCTTGATTTGAATACCTACCCTGACGACGACAGGTGTTTTTACTATGCGTTATGTCACCATACAAAAACAAAATCGTCGAGGCAATACGATTATAGCATGATTAGTTACCCCACTTCAATAAAAAATATCGAACATTTTGAACGAAAAAATCAAATTAGTATAAATATTTTTGGCGCCGACAACGAAGAAAAATTGATTTATCCATTTCGAATTGCAGAAAATTTAACCTCTGACATAGCGGACTTGTTAGTTTTGCGTAATGGAGAAGCATTTCATTTTATAAATATAATCGATCTAGTAAAATTAATAAAAAAACAGGCGCCGAATAAAAAAAAGGCGTCGGTAATTTGTCGCAGATGCCTTAAACTTTTTGCGACTACTGCAAGAACTGGTGGAAAACACCGCGATATTAAATTGCAAGAGCATTTATTGTGGTGTCGAAGGTCAGGGTCGACCAATTTAATTCAACTCCCTGATGAAAATAATTCCGAATTAAAATTTACCAATACTGCAAAATCTGTTTTACTCCCTGCAATAGCATTTGCTGACATGGAGTGCTATCTGCAGCCTACCACAGGAGAATGTTCGAGTGTTAAAGGGCAATTAAACAAGCACGTACCTTATGCTTATGGAATATATGTTCATACTGAATTTGGAACAGCAGATGATAGTAAATTCAATCAAGTAATTACATATTTTGGCAAGGACGCAGGCGCTAAATTGATGACCAATTTATATGAAATTGGTAAATCCGTTGCAACCGTGTATAATACATACGTACCACTTACAAGAAAAATTCATTTTGACCCCGGCATGAATTGTCACCTATGCAATAAACCAATTCTTAAATCTGACATGGTTCACACTGATCATTGTCACATAAATGGAGAAATTCGAGGATTGGCACATGCACAGTGCAATCAGAACTGTAAAAAACCCTATTATCTATGTATCTATTTCCACAACGGCCAAAAATATGATTTTAAGTTCCTGATTAAAAATTTGTCCAAATTGCCAGGGTGTAAAATTTCAGTAGTTGCCAACACGTCCGAAAACTTTATTTGCATAAGATGCGTTTGTTATTCGATACTTATTGGCAAAAAGCCATTCGAATTAAGATTTGTCGACTCTCTAAAATTTTTGCCCAACAGCCTATCGAGCCTCGCATTAAAATTAAGGCGAGAAGATTTGCAAATTGTCCCCGGATATTTTCGCGACGAAAATTTAATCGGTGTTATGTTAAGAAAAGGCGTATTTCCGTATGAATATATTGAAAATTATGAATGTCTAATGGTTAATCAACTCCCTTCGAAAGACCAATTTTATAGTTCGTTAAATCAACAAACTGTGACAGACGAGGATTACCAACACGCGATTAAAGTATGGAACTTATTTTCTTGCAAAACGCTCGCCGATTACGCGAGAATATATTTAATCAGCGATACCCTTTTGCTAGCGGAAGTTTTTCTAAATTTCAGAAAGCGGTTTTTTGAGTTGTATCACATCGACCCGGCGCAATATGTGAGTTTGCCAGGTGCAAGTTTCGATAGCATGTTAAAAATGACCGGTGTTACCCTACAATTAATTACGGACAGCGAACCTTACATGTTTTTTGAAAGGTACGTGCGGGGCGGTTTTTGTTCTAGCGTGCTGAAACACGCACAAAACGAAAATTTTAAAAAACAGATAGCCTACATTGATTGCAATTCTTTGTATCCGTTTGCAGCGCTCGAACATTTACCAATAAGCAATTTTGAATTTGTCGTTCCTCCTACTTTGGACGAAATCTTAAAAATTTCAGACCGCTCTGAATATGGATATTTGTTCGAAGCAGATATCTCAATCCCCCCACAACTACACGATAATTTAGCAGATTACCCCTGTCTGGTTGAAAAAGATTTTATTCCGGGCACAAAACGCGAAATTAAACTTGTAGGCACTTTGTATGACAAAAAACAGTACGTAATTCATTATAGATTTTTGCAATTTGCAGTACGAGAAATAGGATTAAAAATCGATCGTATAACTAAGGCTTTAAAATTTAAACAGTCTCCATTTATGGAAAATTTTATTCTTAAAACGATAGAAAACCGCAAAAATGCCACCAACGATTTAGAAAAACAAGCCCACAAGTTAATTGCAAATTCTGCCATTGGGAAATTATTAGAAAATGTGCGTTCTCGGAAAGACGTTAGAATCGTAACTTCTTGGAAACAAGCTAAATTTCAATTTCAAAAATCAAATTATTCCCATTTTACTGCCATTGACGATAATGTGTTGGCGATATTTGTGAATAAAGTTGCAACAAAATTAGACAAACCAATTTATGCGGGTGCAACAATTTTGGACTTGGCGAAATTACACATGAACCGATTTTGGTATAGCGTGTTGAAGCCTCAATTTATTCATTATTCCTTGAAGCTTGTCTACTCCGACACTGATTCATTTGTGATGTTAATCCAGGGGTTAGACTGCGACTGGCGTCAATTCGTTTCTAGAAATCCCAATTTGAAAAAACATTTTGATTTCGATTGCACTGGCCAGATAGGGCTTTTTAAAGACGAATCCAAAGGGTCTCAAATTGCAGAATTTATTTCATTGCGGGCTAAAATGTACGCATTTAAACTCGAATCTACCAATCAAGAAACCAAACGTGCAAAAGGAGTGCCTAACTCTGTCATTTCTAAAACATTAACTTTTGATTTATATAAAAAAGCGTTGTATGAAAAAATTGGGCTTTATGTCACGTATTCTGCCATACAGTCGCATAATTACGACGTTATGACAGTTAAAAAGACAAAATTAGCTTTGCACCACCACGACAACAAAAGACAGCAAATAACAACGATTTTAAGCCTGCCTTACGGACATAAAAATTTAACCATAAAAAAGACTTACGTTTCTCAAGAACCAAAAAAAATGGTCAGAGTTCAAAATTCGCAATATTTTCTTACGTGTTAAAAAAACAAAATTACCTCGCAAAAAAGCTTCGTCTAGCTCCGTGTTTTTGGCATTATTGCTCGGCTGCAGACTCCCGCTCGCGACTTGCACGTTCTAGGACCGCCAAATCGTACCAGGAAATCTGTCGGGGAAAAAATTGGATTTGTGTCACAAGAAATTCTTATAAGAGTTTAGACTTTCCCATAATCCTTCCAATAATGTTTTTTACTGTTGCAAAAGAACGTACCTTGCAAATTTGGTTCGTAAGACTATCCATAATGGTTGCCGGGACATCACAAGGACGCAGATATCCATAAGCAGGTAGTGAAGCAACCAATCCCAAATCTCGCAATTTTGGGGGGCTGTGCAACTTTAATTCGAGCGTATCAGAGACAGTTTGGCTTATGTCCTGCGCCACTTCCCACATACCAGAATGAACCAGCAATTCGTCACGGAAAGAACTGAAGTTTGTGTGTCCGTCATCAACCAGTTGTTGGACAAATCGTGTGAACGCTTCGTCCAAATGGTAGAACCAACAAAAAGCTGTCGTCATGTCGTCAATAATCGCGTCCCCTATCGGTATTATTTCGATGACCAAATTAGTTGCAGGCGTGTAAGGTTCGTTGAAGTATACTTGCAGAATTGCGTAAACAGTCGTTGTCATCATGTCGTTTAAATAATCAATTTTTTCTGTCAAGTCTCGTAATCTGCCAATATATTTTGTTACTATTTCCAATTCAAATTGGTTTGTGGGCGTGTAATTTGTCAAAAAAGTTAATAGGGGTACATACGCGCTAAGATAATTGGGATTAGCGCTTTTTACCTCGTCCAAAGAACTCAACAACCCTTGTGATGCCATCGTGCGAAAGGAACCGTGCAAGTTTCGGGGGTCCTTAGGGCTTTTATAAAAACGGCCCTGTTCGAATTTCGTGTTTGATGTTGCGTAACATCTGAACTCGAATGCAGTTGACCTGTGGGTCAACTTTGCAATTCTCAAGCTGCACCTTGGCGCGTCTGGGTTATATCTTTTTTAAATTTCCATATCTATTATCGTAGCATCCGGGTAATCTTTGCCCGGTGTCGTCCCTGCATCTGCGTCCGCATTACCCCATAATGCTGAATCTGAAGAGTCGGTGTTCTGGAAGGACGCCTCTGACATCCAAAAATACATGGCAGTAGCTTTCGACTGCGAACAAGCGTTGTTGTATTTTTGAGGTAATTCAGAATGTGCTGTGCACGATTTAATTCGGTCGGCGTAAATTTTAAATAACTCCCTAAAACTAGGAGCGTTTTCCACGTTAATTATGTTTAAATTTTTGTCGAACCCCGCCGCTTTGCGTAATAAACCACATTTTTCGACGCCCTTTACATAAATTACGCAATGAGGATTCATATTTTCACCGTTGTACGTAAATTGGTGCAGAACGCGTTTTAAATCCTTTTGTTCCAAATCGCCTTTTGAGAAACGGAGTCCGTGGATGTATTTCTGGCAGTAAAACGTCTGACGATCCGGGCGGACCTTATTTGGCCCTTTGAAAGAATAATGAAGCGATTTTGGGTCCTGGTCCGTATCATCGAGCGATATTAAAGTCAACTCTTTGATGTAATAACGAGAATGGGCAGAGGAGCACGTTAAATCACAAACAATTCGTGCCATTTTTTCCAACGTTTGACCCGCAAAATGCTCAACCTCGTTGTTATATAGTACCTAGTCGCCTATTCCCCCACTCCAGCCACTTTTAAGTTTAATTATCTCTCTGTCGAGAGTATCCCGCCATCGGACTTGTTGTCTATTTAAAGCCGATATGACAAATTCGTTTACTTCTTGTAGTTTAGAATTATATAATTGAGTCAATTTGTTTTCAAGATTTTTGAATGATATTTGAAATTCATCCCGCAGTTGTTCGCTATCTGAATTAATCTTCTTTTCGAATTCAGTCTGGAGGCTAGATTTTAAGCGATCGAACTCGGCGTTAACGCGTTCGTCTATTGCAGAGTTTAAGTCACTGGAAGTTCTAGGTTCACTGGTGGGTATCATAGACTCAACGACTTGTTTGATTCGTCGATCGATATTCGACCTTCCAAATTTATCGTAAATTAACTTGGTCGATTTGAAATTGCTCGTAGTATCGATTTTTCCACGGTACGGCTTCCATCGCTCGCCAATTAAAAACTGAAGTTCACCCAATACCTCTATGTACCTTTAACTAGTTAAAGCTGTAGCTTATTTAAAATTGGATGTTACATAAAGCGGCCATACCCTCTATTTTTTTGTTGAGAATTTTGAACGATTCCTGAAATTCATTCTGCAGGTTTTTGATTTCCGAATTAATATTCTTTTTGAACTCTGCTTTGGTTTGTAATTCGCTTCTGTTGTTAATATCGCTAAGGTCAGTGAGCAGCTTATTAATTCTGTCCTCGACCATTAAATTAAATTTAATTTCCGCTTCCCAACGTAATTTTTTCAACTCTTCCCGCCACGACTGTTCAAATTTTTGCATTTCTGCATTTTGTGCGGGTTGGAGGCTAGATTTTAAGCGATCGAACTCGGCGTTAACGCGTTCGTCTATTGCAGAGTTTAAGTCACTGGAAGTTCTAGGTTCACTGGTGGGTATCATAGACTCAACGACTTGTTTGATTCGTCGATCGATATTCGACCTTCCAAATTTATCGTAAATTAACTTGGTCGATTTGAAATTGCTCGTAGTATCGATTTTTCCACGGTACGGCTCCATCGCTCGCCAATTAAAAACTGAAGTTCTCCCACCCTGCTTATCCCTGTATGTACCCCAGATTTTTTAGCCTGCGTATTACCGCGTCGATTGTGGCGTACAAATTTAAATTCCCGGCGTTATAGGACGATAGATACACCTTTAACCCGTTAACTAGGACATTTGGATCGTAGATTTGGCCCACGACCGAATTTATATCAAAATCTCGCGCTAATTGAACAGCAGGGAGTTCTACCTCGCCCTTGCCCTTAGGAGGATATATATTTTTTATAAATTTGGCGTATTTCGAACCACCGTACCGATTTATTTGTCGGAAAGGGGAATAACCGGAATAAGCTACGTTGCTTTTGCGAATAAACTCTTCGTAATTCGCAAGGTCGCTTTGCGTATAATTTTTTGGGTCTTTGAGGAACAAAAGATCGTAAAATCCTTTCGTTCCCCGCGCTTTTAAATTGTCCCCTAGATACACGTAATTTCCTTCAAATTTTATGTTTTTAGAACCTAAATTGACACCGCTTGTTCCTGCGACACGGGGTCCGTAATGGGCATCCAGCGTATTTTCGTCTATGCCAGAATCTGCAGCCCCTAGGGTTAAATAAGCTATATATTTTTGCGCGTGCAGTGGGAATTGAGATAGGATTTCTTGCATATCTTTCTGCCCTTGAGGCGTTTTCGCTTGCTCTCTTATGGCCGTCGTTTCTAAATCGGCGATATTCTTTTCTCCCATTTGAGGAGTTGCAAATTTTGGCGTGTGCGTTCGAGCGACGTCGACAGTGGTTTGGTTCAAAATACTGGAGCTAAATGGATCTTTGTTTGGCGTAGAAGAGGTTTTAGGCGGGTCAAAAGTGACCTCTTGGTCGTTTTCCTCCGGTTCGTATTCGTAAAAGTCATTTTCAGTGAGAAATTCGGGGGCCGAAACCGGTTCATTTTTAATAGACACAAGGGGTGTGACGATTCGCTGTTTTCTTTTTTTCTTCGTCTTTACACCTTTTACGCGTTTTTTAGTTCGAATTGGGGTTGGTTGTTCAATGTCTTTGAATTCTCCCGATCTTTCGATCAAAGTATTTAGCGGTCTAGTAATTGGCTCGAAAGTCGATTTTAAAAACGATTCTTGAGCAATAGCCCCTTGTGAAATTTGCCTGTATTTGGCCCGCAAAGCGGTTTTCGCCCGCAATAATTCGTCCAAGTACTTACTCATAATGACGATAAAACCGAGGTAGTTTTTCTTTTTATAATCCCACGTAAAATTCGCTCAAACCTCGCCTAAATTTCCCGTTATTTACCCCGCGGGTTTTATCTATAATCAGACAATTATTAGGCCTGTAATTCCAAGCGTGATTGCACAAACGTACAAATTTTGTAAAATTTAATTCGTGGAAACAGTGTTCTTTCCAAATGTGTTCCAAATTCCTACCGTCCATTCGAAATACGAAAATTAAATTAGCTTGTTCTCTAGTCAACGCTTTCGGGACAGCCAAGTAAGATTGTACGATTAAAATAACGTCAATTTGTCGATGCCTCCCGATGGAAAAGTATTGTTTTACGACGCCTTTAAAATCCGTCCCAATCACGTCGTCGATAAGTAATACTGTATTTGGTAATAATTTACCATCTCCCGACAGATAATTATCAAATTCTTCTTTGGAATTCAATTTAACGTAACAAATTTCATCCACATCGCTCAAAATCTTATCCAAAATTTCGTACTTTTTTTGATCGAGCGTTGGCGAAATCACTACTAAATTTGAAAAACGTATTCCGTTTTTTGCCAAGAGTAAATGAATAGCCGCGTTCGTTTTACCACTACACGTTGGGCCTACGATTATTGCTCGGACGTGAGAGGGCAACAGCTGTCCGTGTCTGGCCACAATTTTCTCCCGGTCATTGCCAAAATTGTCGTAATTGGGAATTGGTGGAAATTCCACGCTAGTTTTTACGCACTCAAACTCGTCGTGGTCCATCCTAAAAAGGTATTAATAGGACTGTTGAGGTGGGTGGGGTGACAGTCAGTTTTATGGACTCGAGTAAAAAAGGAGAAGGTTTAGTTAATTGGTTGATACAAAAAAATCCTCTAAATTTGACGTTGCCTGGTTATAAATTTTGCGGTCCGGGAAACCCTTTGATTCAGCAGCTAAGAGACAGCGTACAACCGTCGAATCGCTTAGATTCCTACTGTCGAGAACACGACATTGCCTATCAAAATTCTAAACAAGATAGCGTACTCGCGGAAGCAGATAAAAAATTATTGAAAGCGGCGAAATCGCTCATTACCTCCAAAGGGGTAGGTTTAGGTGAACGTGCATCTGCATTGCTCGTCACATCAGCCATGAAGGCAAAATTGGGTCTTTCTGGAAGTGGCGCGAAACGGAGACCGAAGAAAAATTTTCGAAAAGTCGCCCTCAAGAGAAAGCGGCGACAAATCAAGTCGCAAAATCAGGTCGGTGGGTTTCTTCCGCTGCTGTTAACGCTGTTAGCGGGCGCCGCAAGTGCAAGTACTTTGGCAAGAAACGTGAAAAATTGGTCGGCCCCTTCGAGTGGAGGGGGGAGAATAAACACACATTCTTCCAACATTTTACGGACGCGAAAAAGACGTGCGGGTGGCAGACGAAGGCGAGGAAAAACCTCGTTAGGAAGGGGGGCGATTTTGAAAAATTATTCGAGATGTTAGCCAGCAAACTTCCAGAACATCCCTTGACTTCGACCGATATTGTAAATTTTTTCGAGAAATACCCGACAAGAGGTCGAAAATTTTTGG
This sequence comes from Apolygus lucorum, assembly GCA_009739505.2. Lineage (NCBI taxonomy): Eukaryota > Metazoa > Arthropoda > Insecta > Hemiptera > Miridae > Apolygus > Apolygus lucorum. The sequence goes on from CM019178.2 coordinate 1,859,656, forward strand.
GAGTTTTTAGTCGGGACGAATTAAAAAATATCGGTAAAATTCCCCCAAAATCCGAATTGATTTTAAATTTAGACGATTCTATGGGACCAGGGACTCACTGGTGCGGTATATCTGCCATTTCCCCGGGTGTGACGTTTTATTACGACGCGTTCGGGATGCAACCTCCGATAGAAGTATTCAGCGCATTAAGGGGAGATCGAATCCTTTATAATTTGATTGTGAACCAAAACATTGATCAGTCCTGCTTCCATTGCGGACATCTCTCGATCTTGGTGTTGAAAAGTTTACAATGTCCTCTCAAGCAGTTGGAATTGTTCTGCATGGAGATTCGTGTAAGGTCGCGCAGACGTATTTCCCACCCATAGAATTAGATCCAGATTACAAATATGGCGTCGCTTTACTGGGGCTTTACACCTATAATAATTTTCCAAATATACGAGAAGGGATTAACAACGCCGTTTGGTTTTCGGATTTCTCGGAAAAATGTATCTTTGCTACCGGTATTTACGATTTCAAAACGATCTTTGAGTATTTGCAAAAGTTTCTAAACCATCAACTAGAAATACGTAAGGCCTCGGGAAGTGCGGAAGATATTAACCCCAAGGATTACAAGATTAAATTTCATTTAGACGAACGAACAGCCAAAGTCGTGATTAGCTCTGGTTTTGAAATTAATTTCGATCACCCGGGCAGTATGTACAAATTGTTTGGGTTCGATAAAAAAACCGTGATTAAACCGCACGTGGCTACTACGGGAAGTTACGCGGCTGCGATTCAACCGTTCAAATCGCTCAACGTCTCGTTAAATATTGCGAGGGGTTCATTTTTTAACCAAACTCAATCGAACGTCATTTACGCTTTCGTGCCAGACGTTGATCCCTTTTTCAAAATTACACTCAACATCGCGAATCCGCTCTACTACGAATTAAACGTCTCAAAAATCGAATACCTAGAATTAAGATTGACTGACGAGGAGGACGGATTACTCGATAACATGGAAGAGGATATTACGGCGGTGATACACATAGCTAGATTATAAAATGTCCGCCGCCTCCTCGCATAATCGCATTTGAAATTCTGACATGGGGCTAGTCTTTACGAACCGATTCGCATCGTCCAGAGAGTATAAAACGTACGACTCTCGTTCGAAAAATTCATTAAACAATTGGACTCGATCCAACAAACCGTTAACTTTGAAAAATATAGCTTTTTTAAAATCCTTGGGTTTTTTGGTAAAAAGACATGGCGGGTCTTTTGGACTTTAACGAAGAATCGTCGTTTGATGATTCAATCGAGTCTTACGTGACAATAGCGCATCTTCCGTACGTTACAAATTTTGATTATAACAACGAAATTAGAATACTTTTAAACCAGGCAGACAGTTTGACAGATACTGGGGCATCTTGGATTCGTATAGAAGGGAAAATTAACAAGGGAACTAGCGCTGTGGCACCGTCTCTGATATCAAACGGAATTTTACATCTTTTTGACTCAATAATTTACAAAATTAATCAAACGGAAATTGACAGTGTAAAATCACCCGGTATTGCAGCGACTTTGAAGGCTCTCGTCTCAAAATCACCCAGCGATTTGCCCGTGTTGGAAAATACTGGATTCAGCGATCCGAACGAGACCAATAAAGATAAAGCTCCCAATTGTCTGTTTGGAACCGCAGACTCGAGCGGTAGTGTGCCGTTTACGTCCGTAATTAAACTTCGAGACGTACTGGGGTTCGCGGAAGATTTAAACTAATGTTTTGGTCAATACTTCTCAAGAACTAATTTTAACGAGAGCCCCGTCCGATTTTAACGCTTTAATCGGAACCCCCGACGATAAAAACTCTTCAGTGACACTAACGCGCGTCAGTTGGCACGTGCCACAGCTTAAATTGGGCGATTTAGCAAAAACGCAGTTATACAAGCGCCTTTTGAGGGACCCGACTTTTGTGATACCCTTTCGAACGTGGAATTTAATTGAAAACCCCGCGTTGGGCTCAACGAGCGAAATTAATTGGAATTTAAGAGTGACGAGTCAATCGGCTAGACCAAGATACGTCATTGTAGCGTTTTACGTCGATCAGAAAAATAAAATCGACAAAAATTTATCGCTCCCCGCCAGCGTGCCTTTGAAATCAGCGCGCCTTTATTTGAATGAAGAGGTTTTCCCTCACCAAGAGAATTTCTTGGACATTGACAAAAAAATTACGGAAGAACTGTACAATTCGTACGCAGAATTTCAAACTTCGTATTACAACGGAAAAAGTCCTTCGCCGTTGATGAAACGAGGTACTTTGACGTCCCACCCACTTTGCGTGATTGATTGCAGTCGTGTTAAGGAAAATATAAAATCCACGGCGTCCGTCGACGTCCGCCTAGTTTTAAAATTCTCTAAAAACCTCCCTGAAAACACTAGTTGCGTCGCTTTGTTACTTTCAGAAGCCGTCTTGTCTTATCAACCCGTATCTGGAACAACTATTCGCTCATAAAAGGTGCCGGCAAGACCGAGTATCGCTCATTCGACGAAACCACGATGAGTAAAGTTCAGGCTAGTCTCGCCGCTGAAATACACGGACCGGCGCGAAAAAATTATCCGCGCGCTAAAATTATCGTGAAACACGTTTTTAACGATCTTTGGCAAATTGACCTCGCCGACCTTACCAACTTCAAGGACGGAAAATTCAAATTTATTTTGACGGCTATAGATGCCGGTTCAAAACGGGTTTTTCTTAGACCACTAACTTCAAAGCGCGGTCAGGAAGTGGCTAAAAGATTAGAAGAAATATTCGCAGAAAGCAAATTTGTACCAAGACTGATCCAGGCAGATAAAGGAACAGAATTTTGGAACAAGGACGTTTCTGCAATTTTAAAAAAACGAGGAATCAAGCTTTATTTTACCCACTCGGAAAAAAAGGCCGCTATAATAGAACGAGCTAACAGATCGATAAAACAAATTATGTACGAATTAGCCTCGGCCACTGGGAACCACGCGTGGAGTAAATTGCTCCCTAAAATCTCCGAAATTTATAATAACAGGATCCATCGATCCATTGGCATGGCTCCAGCAGACGTCACAAAAAAACACGAATCGCTAATATTAAAAAAACTTTTTCCAACTAGACAGAAAAGATTAAAAATTGTGTTCAAAATTGGCGACGTTGTGCGAATTTCGAAACTAAAAGGTACATTTTATAAAACGTATTTGCCAAATTGGACCACACGGTTGTATAAAATTGACGGGATTCGCAACGAGCCCGTACCTTCCTATTATTTACGGGATTTTTATACCGACGAACCAATTAAAGGACGGTTTTATACTCAGGAGTTGAAAAAAAACGAATTTTCCTACGACTTATTTAATCGATAAAGTCCTTAAACGCAAAAACAATAAATTGCTCGTACGCTGGTTAGGTTTTGATAAATCTTACGATTCTTGGGTCGACAAAAACCAAATTGCCTAAGTTGCGACCTCAAACGCGCGAAATTAAAACCTTGACACGTATTTGAAACTGGGTAGGTCTGTCTGCGGCATTGGATCTGTTGCATTGCATAACACGGTGCAAGACGCACGAAAAAGTTCAAGGTCGCCCGCACACCACACCCCTGGCGTCGAGCGAGTGGCCCGGAAGGAGGGAAGGCGGTGGGGAGGAATCCCTCCTCCCGCCAAATTTTGCAACTTTGGCACAGAAGGAGGGAAGGAGGGGAGCGTGAACCAGAGACCGACCCCCCACACACCCCACCCCGGACGTCGAGCGAGGGGCGCGAGAAGGAGTGAGGGAAGGAGGAGGAGGAGGGGAGCGTGAACAATCCCCTGGCAAAGAATAACCCCTCCACCTCCCTTCCACCACCTCCTCCTCCCCCCCAAATTTTGCAACTTTTGTCTCAAAGTAGGGGGGCTGTCTGCCCGCGATATAACGAGCCCCCAAAATGCGGATTAGGCACAGTTCGCCAGATATCTGCTTTGCCTTCTCATCATCACCAAGTAAGGTTCAAAATGGAACATACTCTTAAAATTGATCCGTTTGCCGGTCAAGACACTGAACATAGTAGCGATAATTTGGTTTACTGTTGTCCGGACAAATGCCTTGTACTTTCCTACGAATACGATGATTATACGTTTGATAACATATGTGATAGTTGTTATTTTGCAAGAGTTTGTCGTTGTTCTTGCCAAAATGTACACTTGGGGTTAGAAGATCGGAAAAAAGAAATCGACTTGTGGAACGAATAGGATTTTTATAATGCAATTTTTATAATTTATCAAAAAAACTAACTTACATTAAACTACATAAGCGTTTTTTAACAAAGCTTTTCAGACGGGGTGCTGTGTAACTGGGGTTTGAACATGGATTCGCCTGTAGGACTCGCTACGAATTTTAAAATAAATAACTACTCTAATTTAATAGTAGGTTTAAACGACGTTGGTATTCCAATACTTAAATTTGTAATTGACAAGGTTAGAAAACCTTTTTTTATGTCTGTAAACGATTGGACTTTGTTAAAAGATCACATCGGCACTTACAAATTACATTTAAAAACGACCAAGTTTTTTAAAGGGGACAATTTTGAGGGGTTGGTTGATTCTCGCGGTAAAATAACCATTTCGTATTGTTCAAACTGGTTCAACCAGCTAACAGTAACAAAACCGCGATCTATACAATTAACCTTAGCCGATGTTAAACGCATTAAAGAACAGCTTCCTAGAATTGACGAAATCCTAAATAAATTAGCGATGTTATCGCATCCAGTGCAAGATGCAGACACTCAAACATCTACAAGCCAGATTATAGATTTCAGATTTCCCCTTCTAACGCCTCAACGTCTATTAACACCGTGCAATAATGTGCAGGAAAATTATTCTAACCACGAACCACCGGCTATAAAAGCAGAACGTCTAGGATTTTATAATGAGATAGAATAATGAGTGCTCACCCATCATCTTGTCTTTTGTCGGGGTTTTACTTGTTAAAAACACAAATCCCGTTCAATCCGATACAAGCTACATGTTTGCTGTTTTTTGAAGCGTTGGGTATTTTTAACGCTACAACGTGCGATATTTCCAAAGAAAATTTACCCGAATATATATGTTCTAAATTGCCCGAATCCTTGTTGCGTGAAACCAACCCAGATCCAACTTTGGCAATTTTAATTTCTGGCTTCGTTCAAACATTTATAGTTTTAGTTGGGGTGTCTGGATTGTATTTTACAATTTATAAGTTGAGAAAATCCAATTGTAATTGAATGCTCTGTGAGAGTTGCCCTTTAACACTCTGATTCAGATTTACGTTGTGTCATATAATTCCCCACCCTAACATGTTAGAGGGTGGTCTAAAAAGTACATGAACTTATGTATCTTAGAAGGTAATTAGTTCGTAATTAAGCTAAGTACGCACATAACGCTAAGTTTTTTTGGAGAAATAAACGACCGAATAACAAACGTGCCAATTTGAGGAATGTTTATTATTCCCATTCACCAAATTGGCACGTTTTTTGAAAGGTTACCAACTTCGTCACAGTCAGTCCTGCAGCCTCGATCGGAAAAAATGTGAAGAGAATCGTGCCTGCGAAATTAAAACGTGAGTAAATAATTTACTTACCTCGTTATGCGATGAAGATTTTTTCTACCGTGTAGAGTTCTGGGACATAGAAATGGGGACGACTCCCTCCACTTTCCTATACCGTATTATGTTGATAACTCCAATTTGAAAATTTACAAACGATCTAATAATAAACGTGCCAATTTGAGGAATGTTTATTATTCCCATTCACCAAATTGGCACGTTTGTTTGAGAGGTCGTCAACTTCGTCGTCGTCAGTCCTGCGCGCCAGCTCTGGAAGGAATTGAAACTGCAAATTGAAAATGTGAGTAGAAAATGATTTCTTTACCTTAATTTTAACCCTGAGGGGAGGATTCGTCTTGAGGGGGATTTTTGGTGAGAGGCCTAGGACTGAGGGGGGGTTTTTTGTTGAGGGGGTGGAAAACCCACTTGTGTGAGGGGGGCTAATTTTCTTTTTTGATTGACAGGAAATACCCCCCCTCATGGTATATACGTGTGAGGGGCAATTTTTTGACAGGAAACCCCCCCTCTTTGTATATAGGTGTGGGGGGGCAATTTTTGACAGGAAGAACCCCCCCTCCTTCTTCTACTACGTTGGGTATTTTTAACGCTACAACGTGCGATATTTCTAAAGAAAATTTACCCGAATATATATGTTCTAAATTGCCCGAATCCTTGTTGCGTGAAACCAACCCAGATCCAACATTGGCAATTTTAATTTCTGGCTTCGTTCAAACATTTATAGTTTTAGTTGGGGTGTCTGGATTGTATTTTACAATTTATAAGTTGAGAAAATCCAATTGTAATTGAATGCTCTGTGAGAGTTGCCCTTTAACACTCTGATTCAGATTTACGTTGTGTCATATAATTCCCCACCCTAACATGTTAGAGGGTGGTCTAAAAAGTACATGAACTTATGTATCTTAGAAGGTAATTAGTTCGTAATTAAGCTAAGTACGCACATAACGCTAAGTTTTTTTGGAGAAATAAACGACCGAATAACAAACGTGCCAATTTGAGGAATGTTTATTATTCCCATTCACCAAATTGGCACGTTTTTTGAAAGGTTACCAACTTCGTCACAGTCAGTCCTGCAGCCTCGATCGGAAAAAATGTGAAGAGAATCGTGCCTGCGAATTAAAACGTGAGTAAATAATTTACTTACCTCGTTATGCGATGAAGATTTTTTCTACCGTGTAGAGTTCTGGGACATAGAAATGGGGACGACTCCCTCCACTTTCCTATACCGTATTATGTTGATAACTCCAATTTGAAAATTTACAAACGATCTAATAATAAACGTGCCAATTTGAGGAATGTTTATTATTCCCATTCACCAAATTGGCACGTTTGTTTGAGAGGTCGTCAACTTCGTCGTCGTCAGTCCTGCGCGCCAGCTCTGGAAGGAATTGAAACTGCAAATTGAAAACGTGAGTAGAAAATGATTTCTTTACCTTAATTTTAACCCTGAGGGGAGGATTCGTCTTGAGGGGGATTTTTGGTGAGAGGCCTAGGACTGAGGGGGGGTTTTTTTGTTGAGGGGGTGGAAAACCCACTTGTGTGAGGGGGGCTAATTTTCTTTTTTGATTGACAGGAAATACCCCCCCTCATGGTATATACGTGTGAGGGGCAATTTTTTGACAGGAAACCCCCCCTCTTTGTATATAGGTGTGGGGGGGCAATTTTTGACAGGAAGAACCCCCCCTCCTTCTTCTACTGACGTCCGCCACAGAAATCGTGTTTTTGGTTTATGTCCTCAACCTCTCCACTCGAAGGCTTCAACTCAAACGGATTTACAGCGCTCACGATGAGTGAAGAGACGGGAGGAAACCCACTCTTAAAGCTGAATGTCATGCATTCTGCGCCTCAAGTGATTCCTTATTAGTCCGAACACATGTTCTCTCAACAGTCAGAGTAAACATTTGCCCGGGCAGAGGAGGCCTTACAGGGAGGATTTACAAGGTGGAGAGGAGCTTCTGGGGACCGGAGTTTGTTTTGGCCGCGTCGTCATCAACCTATCACGTAATGTGCCCTACTTAAGTCAAACAAAGATTATCAGATTTGCATAGCTATGAGCACTTGGAGATTCAGAGATGACAGAGCATGCTTCTATCAAAGTAGGTCAATAACCTTCATCTACATTCTATTCATACAGATGTATGATGATCAATGCGAACGGTCCAATCGTAGAGCCAAAAATTAGTTACGAAGATCTACCTAGTGACGAAGATTGGAAATTTCGGAGAGCACCTTCTCACCATCCATCCTTTGTTTATGAATATCACCATCGCCTCAAAAGTGGTCCACTCGGAAAAAGATTGATACATCTGAAAGCATAATTATCAAAAATACCTATCACTAAAATAAAGGCGAAAAAAAAATCATTTTCTGACATTCAAATGGTACTCAGCTTATAGTACTTACTGTACAGGGTGTAAGCCAAACAGGTCTGCCATACTACAAGAGTTGATTCTACAACTAATTTTAAACAAAACATGTCTCAGCAATTTGTTAACCCCTTGTTTTAGTTTATTATTTTCAATAATAAGCCTTTGGAATCGAGCAAGAAAAAAAGTCATAACCCCCCTCAAAATTTGATGTTTCACGTTTCAAGGTACGTAGAATCCGAAAATCGAATAAAAAAATCCCGTCCGTCTGCCGTACACGGCACTTTTCTTAGCAACACTGGACCGATTTGGTTCAAATTTGGTATATGGGCTCCATTTGAGGTCTAGTTGTGCCGCTAAGCTTTTGTTTGATGTCAGTCACTTCTAAGGGGTGGAAATTTCCAAGAGTGCCCTAGCTCGAAAACCCGGAGCTCTGCAGGACAAACCGTTCGCTCCCTACGAGTACTTGAGGGTTTTTCTTCGATAAAACAGAATCACGAGTGTGAATCACCAAAGAGATCTAATCTCCGTTCAAATTTTATCTGACTGAAATGCGATCGCTGTTCATTTCTTCGATTTGCATTAAGTTTTGCTTTCTGAGCAATCAGTAATCAAATTTCCATAAGAAGCTCTCAATTTTCGAATCGAGTGTGAAGCGTTTATTTCTTTCTAATAAACTTGATTATGAAGGTGTGAAGGTAGTATGGTGTGGTAGGTAGTACTACCAGTGGTTGGTAGGTAAAAAAAAGTTGGTAGGTAAAAAAAAAACACTGCAAATCATTGCCCAAAGGTTGATTATTTTTTGTATAGATCACCCTTCTGTATAGATCCCTCCCTACCAACCATAGGTACCTACTTCATTTCCATTTGGTTGGTGGTTGGGGTTGAAATTTTCAAAAATGCCCTAGTAGGTAGTAGCTACCCATGGTTGGTAGGGAGGGATCTATACAGAAGGGTGATCCATACAAAAAATAATTAACCTTTGGGCAATGATTCGCAGTGTTTTTTTTTACCTAGCATTTTTCAACTTTTATTTTCAATTTTATGATTTTTTTTGTAAATTTGACCTACGGTACAAAATCGGTCATAACTCGCTTTATTTGCAGTGTAAATTCAACTATGGGGTTAACGTTGGAAATAACATTAAATCTCCTACCGGTTAGCTGCCTTACTTATATCAATGCTGTTTATTATTATATTAATAATTAATGATGCTTATTATTGAAAATAATAAACCAAAAACAATTAAGTATGTTGTAAGTTTAGTTTGTCATGGAAAATGGTGCTAATAGCCGAGATTGACCTCGTCCATCAACAATTGCCCAATTCACGCCATCAGGAACACCCCTTTGATTTACAAGCGGCCGGAAAGCCTCTCGAGCACTACAGACTCCGTATTCAGGCCTTTTGAAATGATGAACATACGTACCGAACAAAGTTGCTTTTGAGAGGGAGGCAGTAAGCGGTTAGCCAGACTCCCCGCAACTTCGCAACACGCGTTACCTGACTCCCAGAGTCATCATACTTTCCCTTTTATCTCTTCAGCGAAGCTCACCTTCTCTCAAACCGGAGGCCCATCAACTTCGCCGTGCTTTCCACACCCTCGGCCGAGGAAACTAATTTGGGAAAGGTCGACTTTTCCTTGGAAACTCTCTTCGGACGCTACCAAGTTTTTGAAACCTTGGCCGCCTCCACGAAAAATCATAAGGGGAAAAAATAACGCCTGTCCCGTCAAACATCCTCACCGTTTCCCGTCATCAGTCCAAGTTCGCAGACATTTCTCACCCCCTACTACATCGATCTAGCCTCCTAAATTGCACTTCACAAACTCTTTTCATAACAATCTTTTCTTGCGCTCTTTATGAGATATTAATGGATCCCCTCTCTGAAACGGAAAACCAATTTCATCTCTGCCCGCTCCAAAAGTTGTCCCGATTGAAAGCGCCTTCGTCTTTTTAGCCGTCTTTCCTTTTCCTTCGGTCGACGTTATTTTTAATTGAATTAGTCAACCTCAACCGATTTTTTTTTTTTTACTTTTTTCACTTTCCCGCTAGACCTTGAAAAGATTTAATCAGCCTAGTGGTAGAAATTCAACCCCTTCCGACGGAAGCTATATCAAATAATTACTAATCAAAACCAGAAAAAGCCATTTTCATAACAAGGTTCCGGAAAGAGAAATCTTCGTTTCACATAAAGAACACTTCTTTTTTTAAAATCATCTTCCGTATCTTATCCTTAGCAAAATTGAGTTCAACGATTCAGATGAAGCGGACCTAATGAAATCTCGCTTTTCAAACGTATTTGAAACTTTCGTATTCATCAAAATTCGCTCCGTTTTTCACGGTTCTTCGAAATTTCATCAATTCTACAGATTCTGTGAATTAGTTTAATTTAATTTCATGAGATGCCGATATAAACTTGAAATATTACCTACTGAATGAGCAATTCATCACAGAGATAAATTCTGGGATGAAATGTATTTTTATCAGGGATGAAAAAGTTCTGCCAGGTCAATGTGGCACGAAGCTTTCTCCTCCACAACACGATTGTATGGATAAGTAGATTATTAAAATTTCAATCTCCGAAAACATATTTATTGATATCATTTTTGGCATCAACATTTAATATTTAATTTAAAGTTAAATTAATCCCTAAATCCAACCTATCGGTTGTTATGTGACGGTACAAGTTTTTGTCACAGTATTTTCATGAGAGAAAAAAGGGGCACAAAGTAAGGAAAAAGTGAACAATTCAAAATAAGAGAAAAATCAGATTTCAAACGTTAATTCACAATAAAAATTTGGCAGAAAGAGCGCTGTTCGGAATAAACTAATGAAATGAAGAGAACATGTACGGCTGTATAGACCCATTTTCAAAACCAATAAAAAATTTTTTTCGAAGTACTATAATATCGGTGCATTGAATTTTTTCGAAGGAGTGATTGATGAGTGCTGACGCAATGGGGTGTGCGCGTGGGTCAGAAAAACTTTTTATTGTTATTTGTAATCTAAACTAGACCTAATTGTGGGAATTTTGACACCAACCGTGAGCTTCTCGCGTGAGAAGACCTTTTTGTATGATTTTTCAAAGTTTCGAATGTTTATGACGTCACACAGTGGGCTGGGGGGTCCCACCCAGGCGAGAGGGGCGCGTGACGTCATAAACGGTTGAAACTTTGAAAAATCATAGGAAAAGATCTACTTACTCATCCGGATGAGGTCTATTTTCGATCAAAAACTAAAAAAAAAAAAATCAGACGCATTCAGACAGGGAGTGCTTAAAACCAAACAAGCATAATAAGGAATTTCACCACGTCGGAATTTCCTATTTTTGACCACTAAATCAGATTCAGCACCTCGAAAAACCACCAACGGCAAACTTTAAGCCTGTACTTCCTAATTTACGAATAAACAAAACAGTGTAGAAAATATGAACCTTTAAAAAAACCGGGAGGATGACATCAACCTGGAATAGTTCATGTAAGGCCGCTTGCAGCGCTGAGATCGTGAAATCTATAGTCCCCAGATGCAACATTTCACAATACCAGTAAAGTTCGAAATCGAAAAATTGAAGAAAAAAATAGAAAACGCAAGATGGGGAATATTAGGTTTCCCCTGTTTTTGTTTTTGTTTGATAACTTTCATCTTAGATAACACGATTTCGTCGTACCATTGGGCAACACTGGGAGGAGACGGCAATTCGGACAGCCAATCAGCGAGCGTTCCTGTTTCACGTTGAAGAGGTCCGTTTTCCCGGTTATTTTTTGAAATCATAAATTTTTATTGTCTCCCAAAAATAACAGGAGACTCATTTTCCGAAATCAACCCGATTTTCATCTATCCCACTCCAATAACTATTCAGGAAAAATGCAAACAGAATTTGGTGAAATTCCTCATTGTGATCAAATCATCAAATGAGACATTCTTGAGAGAAAAAGAATTGAATTGAAGAATTGATTGAAAATTTTATAAGAACTTCAACGTTGGCGGAAATTGAGGTACCTATGTGCTGGAATTTTGCACTGTTCAGCACTTTTCACCGATGAGCCACAATCCGCAGAACGATCTGAATGGAAATGTCATCGTAAAACATAAAAAACCCCTTCAAAACCTTCGATGTGAGTGACAAATTTGTTTGCAGTACAACGTGTTTTTTTTTTGTCATTATCTTATCACGAGTAGAGTAAAATAAAGTTTGAATATCTCACAATAAAATTAAACTAAATTTTCTATGGTAAATTCAGAATACCTACCATTTCCCTCCAAACTTGATGATTACCTACATGATGGAGATAGGGAACCATCAACATAGGCCCAGAAAATTCTATCGAAATCGAATGGAAACTATCGAAGTTAGGCGAAGAAAGTAATAAAGGATCGTCTAATGACCCAAACAATTCGTGGAAATTTTATGAAATCATAATTGTTTTTACATGAATTTTACGTTTCGATTTTCAGATTTTTGATTTGTAGTGGGAGTTGTTCTCCTCGTGGACTGTCCGAAGTAAACTTTCAACAGGGAGAAACTACAAGAATTTAGGTATGATTTAAAACTGTGGTAGGTCATAAGCGAACAGAAAATATAATTTTATGAGAATAGGCGAGAGACTGAGGAAGTCAGGCGTCGTTTCGGTACGGGAGCAGATTTTATTCTCCCAACGTCCGTTCGATTTCAACCAGAATGGATTATTGAGATCAATAGGATGCTCCTGGATACCTCAGTGACAGGTCGTTTTGTTCATGGATGCGTCTCTTTGATTCCTCAGATGTTTTCTCTGGGAGACAAGTCTGACCACCAGGAAGCTGGGCGATCTTTGGCGGCGAGACCCCAACGGGAAGCTGAATCGGGAAGTTGAAAAGGAGACACGACTCGGGGGTCCTAACTGAAAGTTGTCAAGACATTTTTCACACGTGCGGTTTCCGAACGGCGGAAAAAGGGACGGGTCAGTCGTGGAGATCGGACCGTTAGCCTGTGGCCACCGCTACTACCGATGTCGGAAGGTTCAGACCTACACAGACAGACCGACAAATTAGGAGTGACACGAAGCACAGTCGTTGAACCATGAACAAGCCGATGGTTTCTCCCGGAACCCTACAGCAGGTGTGCGCACCTGTAGCAGTGATTGACCATTCAGCTGAATCACAGTCCACAAAAAATAATAAAATAAAATCCTTTTTAACAAAAAAATGGACCGACCTCAAAAATGATGTCCGTTAACACCAAAGAGGGAAAAATAATAATCTCAGCGAAAACATACTTATGTAGTAGGTTGTTGAACATAGATACCTATCTAGTCAACAGATGGTATGTTGGAATACCAACACTTATTTGTAGTGTGATTCACACTTATTGTCACACTCATATTCTCCATCATATGATAGCAGTGACATACTACCGTATGCGTAGGTAGGTACGCATTGAAGTCGCCGTCGTGCCCATCTGTAGACACAAACGTCTTCTAGATCTTCTACTTACCAACAAATTACTATTTTTCGCAAATATACATACCTCCAATACTACAAACATGCTTCCACACCGAGCATGAATGAAAATTCAGGTCGTTCAAGAATGTGGGAAGTTTTGAACGTTAATTAGGTAACAACGCTTCTGAAGGTATGTAGCTACATTACAATATGTCCTCCAATATAATAAACAGTCTCATATAATAATAAAGTCTCAAAATACTCGTCACAACTATTCCTAGGGAGGTTCACACTTACTATCATACTCATATGGCAGAAGAGATTTACAAGGTACCTGATAGTTTGGGGACACATTTGAACTCACTGGTACATTCTCTTGTAATGCTAACCAGATCATCGAAGGAAGGTGCTTAGTTTGTGTCTACAGATGGGCACGACGGCGACTTCAATGCGTACCTACCTACGCATACGGTAGTATGTCACTGCTATCATATGATGGAGGATATGAGTGTGACAATAAGTGTGAATCACACTACAAATAAGTGTTGGTATTCCAACATACCATCTGTTGACTAGATATGTATCTATGTTCAACAACCTACTACATAAGTATGTTTTCGCTGAGATTATTATTTTTCCCTCTTTGGTGTTAACGGACATCATTTTTGAGGTCGGTCCATTTTTTTGTTAAAAAGGATTTTATTTTATTATTTTTCCATTTTATATTATTTTTTATTTTTCACTTTTTAGTGGTCCTCAATATAAATTTGAAATGAATTTACCCGCAGTTTTTCGATCAGTTTTCGGAACGTAGATCTATTTCCTAGATCGATCTCCTATACCATTAGATACCTAACCTTATTATAAATGACGAGGGAGCTATGTGCTACAGCCACTTGGTAGAATACCCTCTCATCACCTAGTTTTACTATATACCTCATATTTGGTACGGCACTATTCAATTCCGACAATCTTCTATACCATTAGATACCCAACTATATTATAAATGACGATGGAGCTATGTGCTACTCCCACTTGGTAGAATACTCACTCATCACCCAACTGGACTACATCTCTCTGTATCTTACTATACTATGGTAGGGCACTATGCAGTTCTGACGATCTCCTTTACTATTACCTACCCAATCATGTTATTAGTGATGAGGGAGCTATGTGCTACAGCCACTTGGTAGAATACCCTCTCATCACCTAGTTTTACCATATACCTCATATTTGGTACGGCACTATGCAGTTCTGACGATCTCCTTTACTATTACCTACCCAATCATGTTATTAGTGATGAGGAAGCTATGTGCTATACCCACTTGGTTGAATACCCTTTCATCACCAAATTGTACTACATATCTCATATTTGGTACGGCACTATTCAATTCCGACAATCTCCTATACCATGAGATACCCAACTTTATTATAAATGACGAGGGAGCTATGTGCAACAGCCACTTGGTAGAATACCATCCCATCACCTAGTTTTACTATATACCTCATATTTGGTACGGCACTATTCAATTCCGACAATCTTCTATACCATGAGATACCCAACTATATTATAAATGACGATGGAGCTATGTGCTACTCCTACTTGGTAGAATACTCACTCATCACCCAACTGGACTACATCTCTCTGTATCATACTATACTATGGTACGGCACTATGCAGTTCAGACGATCTCCTTTACTATTACCTACCCTATCATGTTATTAGTGATGAGGGAGCTATGTGCTACAGCCAATTGGTTGAATACCTAACTAACAGTACTATGATTATCCTTCATATTTGGTAGGAAAACTCACATACTCGAGCATTCATAAACACGTTTAATATGGCTCATGCAGGTTCTGAGCGAATAACCCACTATAATTTCCCCGTTTCCCATCCCTCGCAGCACCTTTTAGTTATCGGAACCCCCCTCGTATAGTATATCATTTTTAAGCTTACAATCAGACCTTCAATTTGACTATACACAAGTGGTCCTCCATCGAATCAGTCGGAAGTCACAGGGCAAGAAGAGTGAATGCGGACCAATATTCCCGAAAACGGGAACCACGTTTTTCAACTTCTTTCACAAATTTTGCGATACTTTTAACAGAGCAAACCGAAATCTGTTTGAAATGGGACCACCACGGATACTGGTAGAACTAATTTCAAAAAGAATCAGACAGATTGGTACCAGAATAAAAAAATGCAAGGTGTTCAGACATACAAAAAAAAAAAAAAAAAAAAAATCGTCGTCCCACGACAACCCGAATTGAGTACCTCCTCTTTCGCGCTCCTTCGGCGCGTTGAAGTCGGTCAATAAATCGAGCTGGCTCAGATTGATTAGATATATAAATATCTTTATATATAGATAGATATTCATTTGTTGGTCATAACCGTGTTGTAGAGTAAGATCTTTGCAAAAACTCACTTTTAATTGGATTACAAGTAATTCTGCAAATTATTACACAAAAGGTTTAATTTTTTCTATATGGATCACTCATCACGGTTTTGCCATTGTTACCACCAACCAACATGGATTAAAAGATCGATCTCATTTCGGTCAGTTAAAATTCTTTCGCGATTCACACTCCTGTTTCTGATTTATCGTAAGTCCAACCCCTAAGTTCTCGAAGGGAGCGAACGACTTGTTCAACAGAGCTGGGCGTGGTCTCGAAAAATTCCGAAAATTCAATACTATCTTAAACTGGAGAAAAAACAATGCCTTTAAACATCAAAATTTTTTGAGTTAGGTATCTTAACCCTTCAGTGGTGGACCCTGGAGCGCGGCGCTCCATCACCCCGTTTTTCGTATACTGTCGTTCACAGTGGCTGTCCTGAGGGCTGTGATTCACAGTTCCCTCCTAGAAACCACCTCCACGCAGGACTGTACACTCCTCTCTGTCCCCGAACCCGCTCAAGTTTAGTATGAATCGGTTTCTTGCACTAAAACCGTGAATGTGTCAGGACGCTCGGAAGTCTGAGCGCTCTTCTGACCCCAAGAAATCGCTGCAGTCGCCTAAGGAAGATTCTGACGAAAAGGCAGAACGTGCATCTGACTCAAATGGCATTGATTTGTCAAATTTTTATTGCTCAGTTATTAATATTTCCGAGCTGAGCAAAACTTATTTACCAATATGTTATTCATTGTACGCCTTTAGATACACCAGGAGATGAGTTGATTATCACAGTCAGACCTAAAACTATCCAAAAATATGATAAATATTGATTTATTCGGGAGGAAGTGCCAAAAGAGCGCCGCGCTCCGGGGTCTACCTTTAGCGGGATGAGAAGAGGTCTACCACTGGAGGGTTAACGTCTCTGCTGGTTTGTGCTATTCCTAGACGAAGCAGATACCAGGTCGCTTCCTGAGAACGTAAATATGATGATACGAAAAATTAGGACTCACAAACTAATTAAGACGTCCCTAATTAAGACGTTATATGCTGCAAATCATTTCACAAAGGTTAATTATTTTCCCGTATAGATCACTCGTCTAAGAAGACCGCAGGTTCGCCATTGTCACTATTTATTTATTTTTTGCCTATCAACCACAGGTACCTACTACCTACCTACTAGGGCAGTTTTGAAAATTTCATACCTTAAATCACACACGTATTCCATAATAGATTATCGCATTATTAAACATGAATTCTGTCAACATATTAAGAGTGATGGAAATAAAATATAGGAGTGATGGAAATAGGAGCTGTTTTCGTCCACCTGGCTGAATGACTTGTGCAAGCATTTGTAGAATTTGGATAAATTAAAGAATTCTAAAATGTGATGTGAAAGCTGAAAATTTGATTCAGAAGCCACAATGCCAAGAGAAAAAACAATTATTTCACAACCTTTGCAGAAACTAGGGAGTGGAATAACGTATTGGTTCAATCGGTAGTCGGTTATTTCCAGTTTGGTTCCCATTTGGCAATCCTTGGGCTCCAATGTGCTCAAAGCTTTTCCATGAAACATCAAGGACTTCTAAATAACAATGAAGAGCTATTCAACTATGCCAGAGCAGTATTTCTCCGAGCCATAAAAACTTTGGCGTTTAGAACCCTCATGTACGAGTAAATGAGAGGGGAAAGAGGCCCCTAAAGTGGAAGAAGAGGAATTCGCATAATTAAAACTACTATGATGAGGTTAAGTGAGCACGCTGTGCCTCTTCCACGGGTTATATCTGCTTGCCGCGTTTCTCTTTATTATTTACGAGAACTGCTAATTCATTTACGCCCTTCCTCATACGCAGTTCTGGGAGTTAATGAGGGATTTTAATATATATTGCTGCCTCAATTCGGTGATACCACGCCACCAGTTGAATCAACGGAAACAATTATTATTTGAAAATCGTTCTGCGATCTAATAAATAGGCCTCTCATATCAGTTTTATGCCGCGCTTCATGGAAAAATATGGTGATGGATTCCACGAACGAGGATGATCGTTCATTATTTAGTTAATCACTAGGATTTACAGAATTGGAAGATTTTTGATAAACACGTTTCAATATGAGGATGTCTAAAAATAAACTTTCTCGGTACGATTATAGTAGTTCAAATCTCTCACTTCAATGAAATAAAATTAGCTTTTATTGCGTTTTTTTTTAATGTATTTTACACTGGCTATTTTACTGGTATTTTACTGGCTTTTTTACACTGGCTGAGCAGCAGACAGCTTAACTAGAGAAGGTTTGTGTAAATCCACTGATATTCACACCCAATAAAGGTATACATGGCAATAAAGGTATACGTGGCAATAAAGGTATACGTTATAATTGAAGATGAAGAGAGCTTAGAAAATAATTGGGTTCCGTACGCCGTACACGGCACTTTCCCCACTTAGCATTGACCGATTTTGATGAAATTTAGTATGTAGGCTCATTTGGGGTCTAGTTGTGCCCCGAAGATTTTGGTTGATGTAGGTCACTTCAAAGAGTTCAAAAATGAATTTTGAATTTATCAAAAAGCCCTACCTAACTCAGAGAATTTTGATATAAAGGTATTGTTTTTCCTTCAATTTAGGATTCTATAGAATTTTGAGAATTTTTTGAGACCACACGGAGCTCTGTAGGACAAACCGTTCGCTCACTACGAGCGATAAATCAGAAACACGAGTGTGATTATGAGTCGCAAACGAGGCCTAATCTCCGTTCAAATTGAAGCTGACCGAAATGCGAACGATGTTTTTCTTCATGTTGGATGGTTGGTGCCTTTGCAGATTAGTGATCTGTATAGAAAATAATAAACCATTGTGTAATAATTTGTGTAATAACATTGTTAAATTGTAAATTTGTAAAATTTGTGAATTGTCAAATTTGTGAATTTGTGAAATTTGTGAATTGTAAAATTTCAAAAACATGAAGGTGATTAAAATTTTTAAATTGGTGAAGTTTTAATGGATGGAGTCTTTAATACGTCTTGATATTGCAGATAATGGGTATTTTTGTACTTGTTTCGTTTCACACGTATCTACTCCCACACGCAAAAAGTTCCTTGACGCCGAAAGCCAACTTTTGGCGTTTGAAAAAATCGGCTGTCTACGCGAGGGTTCGCTACGTGAGGATAACCTCAGAGTAGATGGAGTTGTTTTTCTCATTCCATGGACTAACCAAGGCAGAAAACAGGAAGTTTAAGGTTGAACAGGAAAGATTATTTGTTTGTACCGATCCACTACATATCCACTTCGTCAATAATTTTGAAGTCATTTTAATTCTATTCTAATTATTGTTTAATTTACTATGGCTTCCAATTTTTCCACAATAGTTTTTACTATGATTTGTTCGGTACTATTATACTTCTTCATTCATTTTACTGGTATCTAAATATTTTACAACCGGGTAAAGTCAAAATGAACACGACAGATCTTCTCAAATACGCACAATATAATATTTCACTTCAACAAAAAAACGCTGCAAATTATTACACAATGGTTTATTATTTTTTGTATTTCTATATAGATCACTCGTCTGCAAAGCCACCAACCATCCAACATGAAGAAAAACATCGATCGCATTTCGGTCAGCTTTAATTTGAACGGAGATTAGGCCTCTTTTGCGATTCACACTCGTGTTTCTGATTTATCGTACGTCCAAACTCTACATTCTCGTAGTGAGCGAACGGTTTGTCCTACAGAGCTCCGGGAGGTCTCAAAAAATTCTAAAAATTCTATAGAATCTTAAATTTAAGGAAAAACAATACCTTTATATCAAAATTTTTTGAGTTAGGGCGTTTTGAAAATTTCAAAATTGATTTTGGAACCCTTAGAAGTGACCTACATCAACCAAAATCTTCGGGGCACAACTAGACCCCAAATGGAGCCTACATACCAAATTTCATCAAAATCGGTTAATGCTAAGTGGCAAAAGTGCCGCGTACGGCGGACGGACGGCCAAATTTTTATTCGATTTTTGGATTCTACGTACCTTGAAACGTAAACCATCAAATTTTGAGGGGGTATTAACATTTTTTTTTTCTTGGTCGATTCCAAAGGTTCATTATTGAAAAACGCTGCAAATTATTACACAATGGTTTATTATTTTTCTATATAGATCACTCGTCTACAAAATCACCAATCACCCAATATGAAAAAAAAAAAAGAAAAAATCAAAAAAAAATCAAAGAAAAAAAAAAATCAAAATCACCAACCATCGATCGCATTTTGGTCAGCTCTAATTTGAACGGAGATTAGGCCTCTTTGCGATTCACACTCGTGTTTTGATTTATATATATATATATTTCAATAAAAACCCTTAAATTTTCGTAGGGAGCGAACGGTTTGTCCTACAGAGCTCCGCGTGGTCTCAAAAAATTCTGAAAATTCTATAGAATCTTAAATTGAAGGAAAAACCATACCTTTATATCAAAATTTTTTGAGTTAGGGCGTTTTCAAAATTTCAAAATTGATTTTGGAACCCTTAGAAGTGACCTACACCAACCAAAAGCTTCGGGGCACAACTAGACCCCAAATGGAGCCTACATACCAAATTTCATCAATTTCGGTCAATGCTAAGTGGCAAAAGTGCCGCGTACGGCGTACGGCGTACGGCGGACGGCGTACGGCGGACGGACGGCCAAATTTTTATTCGATTTTTGGATTCTACGTACCTTGAAACGTAAACCATCAAATTTTGAGGAGGTGTTAGAATTTTTTTTTTCTTGGTCGATTCCAAAGGTTCATTATTGAAAATAATAAACCAACAGAGCCAATACAATAAAACCGGGAAAGTATCAACAAATCTTCCTTATTCAGGTCTACCAAAAAAAACCAGGACTGCAACATGCCCTAAGATCAGCAAATTTCCGTCAAAACTCACAAAAATATAAATATATCCAGTTGATCATTGATAGCTATTAAATAATATCTATAATCTAATTATATAAAACGCCAACCGTACGTACGTACGTACGTATGCACGGAGGGGTCGTGGCAGAGGGAGAGTTGTAGGCTGGAGGGGTTGGGGGCGGGAGGAGTCGGAGGCGAGAGTAGTCGGAGGGGTTGGGGGCGGGAAGGTTCGGGGGCGAGAGGAGTCGGAGGGGTTGGGGGCGGGAGGAGTCGGAGGCGAGAGGAGTCGGAGGGGTTGGGGGCGGGAGGAGTCGGAGGGAGTTGGTGGCGGGAGGAGAGTCGGAGGAATAGTCTTTGCCTGCTTTTAGTAGGCTTTTCAGCTAGTAAGATAATAATTGGGTAATAAATTAAAAATAAATAATATCTATAACATAGTAGGGATTCCTTATAATATTTATGAGGAATCAAAAAATGTTATTAAATAATAAAACCTTCGGAAGATTTGGTCTGTAAGAGAGTACTAGATTGTTTAAGTGGTTATGTTAAAACCTCAAGTCAGTTTTGGTATATTTTGGTGTTTGACAATAACTTCCTCTTCGACCATGGATGAAAACATCCGAATTTATAAATTCTGAAATGGAGTGCTTTTCCTCTAGTGGACACCTTCAATAATCATCGACTACTTGCTCAAGTACCTCCTCAGTAGGAAGGAACTCTGCCATATGGACTCACCTCATGGACTCTGCCATAAGCTCCATCCATTCTTCCATAACTTTTATCATAATACTAGGAACATGAAAAAGAAAAAAAAATCAATATCCTATCTAAAAGAGGAACAAAATTTGAAATAGACAAGGAGTAAAACCCCGCCAAAGTAACCATGCTAACTCAACATACAAGCGTCACGTTAACGTCAATACAGGAGTTCACTTTTCACGATACGTGAAACGTGAAAACGCTAACTTAAAACGCGCACTCGTAGATGCTAACTTTCCACGTCATTTTTTCAGATCTCCTCCGTGAAATCGTGAAAAGTGAGCTCCTGTAGTGACGTTAACGTGACGTATAAGATCCTGTCTAGCATACACCCATCCATGGTGGAGTCATGCAGGTAAATACTCGTATTTGTAAGGTATGTCATACTCTTTCAACTCATTTGACTCGTTTGCTCGGGCTCTTTGAAATTTCGTAAACTTCATGAGAATCTTTTAACGACTAAATAAATCTTCAACGTGTACGAGGGACCTGAAACGTTCTGCAGGGACTGCAGAATCCCAAGAAATACCGCAGAGGGAACTCAAAGAAAGTTAGAAAACCCGGATTTTTCCGGGGAGAACCGAAGGTAAGAACCAACTCATGTAAGTACGGAAATAAAAATTTCAGGATTTCCACTTTTTTTCTTTTTCACCTGAACACACGCAGACATACCCGTAGGAGGGGTGTCCGCCAGGGGTTTTCTGCAGACTCCCCGAATCCACCTCTGGCGCCTCATCCCCTTCACTGAGGGACCTGACCTTTTAGCGGTCTCGACGTAAAGAACTTGAGGCAGGTCGGTATTAATAACACACGCAGCTTTGAAATACGTGAAAAAACAAGCATTTTTTTCACCTCCTCCCGTCGGTCCTTTTTACACGGTATTTTACTGTACCTTTTAACCTTTGAAGAAATGAGCGTCATTTCACTGATTCCTTCACTAAACGCCGGTAAAGCGGGTTTTTTTGTGATCTACCTACTTTGGACCATGGTAATTTTTTATAGACAATTTTCCACGAAACTATTTGCACCCTACAAACGGTTTGCCCATGGAGGTAACTTTAGCACATACCCCCCTTTCTACGGGTTCGGTAAGTCCACCAAAACAAGTACAAGTAGGACAGAGAAGATGACTAAAAATGCAGGTGAAGGGACGTTTGTTTGTCTTGTGACAAACTGATTTTCCTGGGATAGTTACTTTTGGATCTGAAAAACCTCATTGAGATTATTGTGTACCTACCTGTATGGTAAATCTGTGAGTCGTACATGCTTGAATTGAACTATTAATTATCTTGGTTTATTATTTTCAATGATGAACCCTTTGAATCGACCAAAAAAAAACCCCGGATACTTTTCGTTTAGAGCCTACGGCTAAAATTCAAGAAACATGGAACATGCTTAGCATCTTATTCTGTGTAATTATTATCATTGTTATTATTATTATTTTTATTTTTATTTATAAGAATGCGATCACACCTATACTGCTACTTACGTACTTATTCTGCTATTTATTGCCTTTAAGAAAATCAGTCTTCAGATAGAAAGGTACAGCACAGGTTACACCACGTTACACAATCCTTAGTTCCATATCAACGACTAAGCCAAATTTCGTGACTCGAAACGGTTCAGGTCAAGGCTAAAGCATGTTCCATGCTAAAAAATTGTAACCCCCCAAAATTTGTTTGGTTAACGTTTCAAGGTACGTAGAATCCGAAAATCGAATAAAATTTTACATCCGTCGTACGCCTTCCGCGGCACGTTCCTTAGTTACCATGAACCGATTTTGATGAAATTTGGTATATAAAGGGTCATTCTGCGAAACTAGGGAATTTTATGTCCTCTGTTCGTAATTTAGATTTGGATGGACCTCGTATTTTTTTCTTTTTTTTTCACCTCTCCACTTAAATTCTGTGTTCTATTTACTCGATCAATTGGCTTCCTTCCATTACTTTTCAGCTATCCAGAATAATGAATAAAATTGCTTAAAATTTATCACCCTCTCATATCTCACACCATAGGTTTGCGTCTGTCATCACCACTAATCTTCACCCGCAAGCAATAAAAATTTAATGCTTCACAGGAATATTTTAGGCATCCTCTCTACTTTACTTTTTGAAGATAAACGACCATCTGGTGAATACTAGGAGGATCTCTCTCACAAAATTTTTCTCTAGAGTCCGTGGATACAGGAGATCGTTTTGGACCGTCTTTTGTTTTGAACGTTTGAGCCAGGAGTTCAGATGAACCAAAATATTATTTGCTTTAGTCCTCATTTTCGGTCCATTTTTTTTTTTTTTTTTTTTTTAAGCGTGGATTTCAGCTCCGAAAACGGTGTTTCTCAGTTTGGATCCTTTGTCTACAGTGAGGGAGATAGATTTGATGTTAGGGAGTTTAGATTTTAATTAACTAGGTAAGTAGGTACCTATCTAGATTAGCATCTAGACTGCAGGGTTCTTTAAATACACGTAGCTACTTATACTTGTAATATGTCTCCCCGACTTAGCACAAAAAACGGTGTAGCCCCTACCTACCCGTTTATGTCAAAATCAACCCACATACTTTTTTTGTAGTGCTAAATATTCTCAGAATAATGGGAGAAATAACAAACAAACAAAAAATCATACGACCCTGGTCCTCATTTATGATTTTTTATGGATGAGCCTGGAAAGGCTCGTTACCGAGTTACCTGTCAAAATATGATGAGCCTCAAAAGACTCAATGCCGAGTTACCTGAGCATGCCATCTCATCTCGATAATCAACAGGAATTTTTTAAAAATTATTAGGTTATGTAAAGAAAAATCCATGGAACTTGCATTCATAAAACACTTGTATAGTAGTGGATAATCTCAACACTTCAATCCACCTTCCAGAATTGATGATCGATGAAACTTACAAGGGACTGTCAAGAGTTTCAACCACACAACCCCTGAAAACGCTATCGAAATCGAATGAAAACTATAAAAGTTAGGCTTATCAAGGATTTAACGTTGCCGCCAGCGCACATATGATAGGTGAAAGACCGGTGACAAAAGACCTTCTATAGTCCTAAAAACACTGTAAATTATTACACAATGGTTTATTATTTTTCTATATAGATCACTCGTCTACAAAATCACCAACCATCCAATATAAAGAAGAAAAAAAATCAGGAAAATATATATATAAAAAAAAATCAAAATCACCAACCATCGATCGCATTTTGGTCAGCTCTAATTTGAACGGAGATTAGGCCTCTTTTGCGATTCACACTCGTGTTTTGATTTTTATATTTATATATTTCAATATAAAACCTTAAATTTTCGTAGGGAGCGAACGGTTTGTCCTACAGAGCTCCGCGTGGTCTCAAAAAATTTAAAAAGATTCTATAGAATCTTAAATTGAAGGAAAAACAATACCTTTATATCGAAATTTTTTGAGTTAGGGCGTTTTCAAAGTTTCAAAATTGATTTTGGAACCCTAAGAAGTGACCTACATCAACCAAAAGCTTCGAGGCACAATTAGACCCCAAATGGAGCCTACATACCAAATTTCATCAAAATCGGTCAATGCTAAGTGGCAAAAGTGCCGCGGACGGCGGACGGACGGCCAAATTTTTATTCGACTTTTGGATTTTACGTGCCTTGAAACGTAAACCATCAAATTTTGAGGGGGGTGCTAAATTTTTTTTTTTTTTTTTGGTCGATTCCAAAGGTTCATTATTGAAAATAATAAATCAAAACACCATCCCCGAAAATTTCACTTGTCACGTGTCAATACGGATAAAATGTGTAGAAGAAATATGGTTGTTCCCAGGATTTTACGCGCAGCGACTACAATCACGCCGGGGATGATGATTTTCATAGGGGACCATATACACGCAAACCTGAACAATTCCTGAAATTTGCATTGAACTTGGATGGAAAATGTGCTCAGAGGGTAGGTACCATCGATTCGGGGGAGATCATTTTCATAGGGGACCATCTACACCCCACTCCGCACAACACCGACACACAGATCGACTCTCAGACAGATAGACACGGATCCAAAACTGTTCCAGAAGGTCTAAAACTCGTGGGAATTTTGATTTTGGAGGACATTTTGTTGAATCCTTGTAAAGTAAAAAAAATGGACCGACCTCAAAAATTGTGCCCGTAAACACCAAAAAGGGAAAAATAACAATCTCATCGAAAATTTACTCATCTAGTAGGTTGTTGGACATAATTATCTAGTCAACTGATGATAGGTATGTTGGAATACAAACAATTATTTATAGTGTGATTCACACTTATCTATACTGTACGCATTGAAGTCGCCGCCGTGCCCATCTGTAGACACAAACTAACTACCTCCCTCATTCGATGATCTGGTTAGCAATACAAGAGTAAGTACCATTGAGTCCAAATGTGCTCCCCAAACTATCAGGTACCTACTACGTCTCTGCTGCCTTATGAGTATGATAGTAAGTGTGAACCTCCCTAGGAATGGTTGTGACAAGTATTTTGAGACTTTATCATTACATGAGACTGCTTATTATATTGATGGACATATTATAACATACATACCTTCAGAAGCGTTGTTACCTAATCAACGTTCAAAACTCCCACAATATTAAACTAACTGATATTTACGTTCATAATCGGTGTGGAAGCATGTTTGTAGTATGGGAGGTATGTATATTTGCGAAAAAGAATAATATATTGGTAAGTAGAAGAGCTGGAAGACGTTTATGTCTACAGATGGGCACGGCGGCGACTTCAATGTGTACAGTATAGATAAGTGTGAATCACACTATAAATAATTGTTTGTATTCCAACATACCTATCATCAGTTGACTAGATAATTATGTCCAACAACCTACTAGATGAGTAAATTTTCGATGAGATTGTTATTTTTCCCTTTTTGGTGTTTACGGGCACAATTTTTGAGGTCGGTCCATTTTTTTGTTAAAAAGGTTTTTTATTTTATTATTTTTCCATTTTACATTATTTTTTATTTTTCACTTTTTAGTGGTCCTCAATTTAAATCTGAAATTAATTTACCCGCAGTTTTTCGATCAGTGTCCGTAATGTAAATCTATTTCCATACTGTGAATCATTTCAGTAAGGTGAACCAGAAGCCAAAGGGTGGACGAGGTTCTGTAATCCGGATCAGTTTCCATACGTGTAGATGAGTTTCCGTTTTTGGATCAGTTTCAGGTGGTATTTGGTCCACTTTCCTACTTAGCAATCTACTATCGTATCCCCTAACTCTTTGACTTCCCTCATATTTAATAGGTACTTGGTAGTTCTGACAACACAATTCAACAACTCAACCATGACATGATTGACGAGGGAGCTATGCGCTACATCCACTTGGTAGAAAAACCCTCTTATCTCTTAACTGTACTATTTCTCTCATATTTGGTACGGAACTATTCAGTTCAGACGATCTCCTATATCATTACCTACCCAACTATTTACAAATGCGAGGAAGATAATATCTAGCACATATTATGTGCTACACCCACTTGGTACAATAGGTACCGTCTCATCACCTAGTTGTACTACATATCTCGTATTTGGTACGGCACTATTCAGTTCCGACAACCTCCTATACCATTACCTACCCAACTATATTAAGAATGACGAGGGAGCTATGTGCTACACCCACATGGTAGAATACCCTCTCATCACCTAGTTGCACTACATATCTTGTATTTGGTACGGCACTATTCAGTTCCAACAATGTCCTATACCATTACCTACCCAACCATGTTAAGGATTACGAGGAAGCTATGTGCTACACCCACTTGGTAGAATACCTAACTAACAGTACTATAATTATCCCTCATACGTATATGGTAGGAAAACTCATATATTCGAGCATTGATAAACACGTTTGATATGGCTCATGCAGGTTCTGAGCTAATAACCCACTATAATATTCCCCTTTCTCATCCCCCGCAGCACCTTTTAGTTATCGGAACCCCCTCATATAGCATATCATTTTGAAGCTAACAATCGGACCTTCAATTTGACTATACACAAATAGTCCGTCATTGGCTCATTCGGAAGCCACAGGGGAAGAAGAGTGAATGCGGACCAATATTCCCGAAAACGGGAACCACGTTTTTCAACTTCTTTCCCAAATTTTCGAGACTTCTAACAAAGCAAAATGAAATCTGTTTGAAAAGGGGACCACCACGGATACTGGTAGAACACATTTTAGAAAGAATCAGACAGATTGGTACCAGAATAAAGGAACGTAAGGTGTTCAGACATACAAAAAAAAAATCGTCCTCCCACGACAACCCGAATTGAGTACCTCCACTTTCGCGCGCCTTCGGCGCGTTGAAGTCGGTCAAAAATAATGCACCTAACTTGGCAGATTTGGAAGCAAAACGTTGAGATTAGTTTTTGACATGCATGATTAACATTTTATACTACGTTGATAAACCTTCATCACTGGCGATCTACACCCAAAATGCCTACATTGAAACATGTTTCTAGCTCGATAGCGAACTCGGGAATGAGCCTAAAGAAAGTCAAACAGCGTTTCCTATCTCCCTGACTAGACATCTATCTCCCCCACTCTCCAATTTAACAACATTTCAATTTTTTCTCTGAAATACGAAATTTTATGAAGCAATAATGAAACTAGTGCTATTATACAACCTCAAAATGGAAATTAAAAAAATATATATAAAAATCCAAAAGTGTAGGAATAATGGTGGTTGTGGCCTTCCAAAATTCCTTACTTTCGTGGAATGACCCTGGGCTCCATTTGGGGTCTAGTTGTGCCCCAAAGCATTTGGTTGATGTCAATCAACCCTAAGGGTTGAAAAATAAGATTATATTTTTCAAAACGCCCTAGATCAATGACTTACAATATAAAAGTATTGTTGTTTCATCTATTTGAAATGGTATCTAATATTTAGAATCGAATGGGACCACCTAGAGCTCCGTAATACCAACCGTTTGCTCCCCATGAAAAATTAAGTGTTTAACTAAGTTAAAACTACGATCGCATTTTGGTCGGTTAAAGTTTTAACTCGTGTTTCTGTATTATCATAAGTCTTATGATAATTCAGAAACAGAGTTAAAACTTTAACTGACCAAAATGCGATCGTAGTTCGTTTCTTCGAATTGTACTTAGCATTGGATCCTTAGCAACGGGTAAACACATTTCTCAATGAAAGGGCTCTTTATTTCCTGAAATTCGGTGTGAAGCGTTCATTTCGAAAAAGTAAACTAGATTATGAAAAAGATTATAAAAATAATCAAACCGTTGTGTTATAATTAGCAGCTTATTTTTCACTCAGAATACTTTGTAAGTATTCATTCACAGAGACTGTTCTCTAGTAGGAAAGATTATGAGACAGTTTTTTCTAATTTTATTTCTAGAGCGTTGAAATTTGCTGGTCAAGGAAGTCATGGATTGTGCTGGGTGATCTATAAACCTACAAAACCTTGTAACTTCTTTACTGTGCATCCGATTCTTTATATAGGGCGGTGCAATCCCCCTCCTTACCCCAGTTAAACATCAACCTCGAGTGTCTCTGCCGTTGAGTTGGGTAAATAAACGAACAAATTGCATCGGACACCGGTAACTGTTATTTTCTTACCCTAGGACAGCCCAGGGCTTGGAAAACCCGGAAAATGTTTGGGGATGATGATCCCAGCTACAGGCCAAACTGACACGAACCGTCGGCAAGGACCACGAATCTCTCTGTTGCTTTTAGCGAGACGTTCTGACATTATACGTAATTAGTGTTGAAGGGGTTGGCTAGTAGTGAGGATTGCTAGAGCGGGATGGGGGGGGGGGTTCTAACAGCTGACAAAACCCATCACCACCGGGTGCCCGACTAGTTCCACAAATAATCCCTTCTCTGTGCGTGAGCTCATTTCCAAACCCCCTCCATTACTCCCACCACTTCCAGCGCAAAACAGTTGTTGGCAACACTGGACATAAATCCTGCTTTTCATGATCATTCCGCGTGATTTCTAACGAGCCGACGAGCCCTGCGAACTCGGCTCAACACTTTTATAGGAAAACTTTACAACGCTTAGATTGCACGGTAATTGCTGGAGTTAATGGGGTGGTTTTCTTGCTCATCAATTTCTGACAGTCCACAATCACGAGGCTCTGAGTTCTTCGCAACAAGTTATGGTATTCATGATATATTACCTGAAGATGCCAGTGTCGCTTTCTACCAGCAATCAAAGTGGCCAACCGTGATGAAATTTGAATTCGTACTTGAAAATTGGTTGAAAATCACTCCGTGAAACAGGTAGCATCAGGGGAAAATTACCCCCGTATTCCCATCACATTCTCAATCCAGAGTGAGGATAAACCGACAAATAATTCGACTTCATCAAATTTATCAATATCCATAATAGAATATTTTACAAATCTGACTTAACAAACATAAAAGAGGAGAAATTGTTGGAACAGTTATCAAACCATTATTAGTACTGCAATGAAGCAAGCTTTCAGATAAGTAATTGCATAACTTTTCATTCATTTAATTTTGCCTCATCACCATTTTCTTGAAGTTTTAATACCCACTTATTTTTATATTTTTATTTTTCAGCATTTCAATTTTTTTCACCAGGTAAGTATTTTTTTACATTATTATATATATATTTAAAATTATTGATAGCTTACATTTTTAAAATTTTTATTGTTGATCAAAATTCAAAATAATTATTGTGAGCTATAAAATAGTAAGATATGTTTTTGAAATCCCTGAAATCGTAGGTATCTTTATAATTATCTACAAATTTAAATGACTTAATCAGAGTAATAAATTACAAATTCCTGTAGATTTTTCATTCGGTGCATAAACTTACATGAATAGGTTTAGCATGAAGATGTGGATGAAGACAGAATGAAGATGATGATGGTGAATGGTTGAAACAACGAGTTTTTCCTAAGGGACCATCCACACTCCAACCTGCACAAACCCTGAGAATTTCATCGAAGTCGATCAAAGCACAAGGATATCGTGACAGACAGACAGACAGATGGAACCGAAATTTCAAAGAAGGCCTAAAACCTAAAACACAAGTGGACATTTTGATTTTGGAGAATTTTTTTTTTCAACTTTGAAAAGCGAAAACAATGTATTTGCTACCTTGGGAGACTAGGAAGCAAATAGATATGTATATTATACATTGATTATTAATCAACATCTACCTACATGCACTCAAAAGTGGTCCAGTTAGGTATCAAAAAAGTTTAAAACGCTCAAATTATTTAACAAAGGTTTGTTATTTTTCTATATAGATCACTCGACTGCAAAGCCACCAACCATCCAACATGAAGAAAAATATCAATCGCATTTCGGTCAGCTAACATTTGAACGAAGTTTAGGCCTCTTTTGCGATTCACATTCGTGTTTCTGATTTATCGTAAGTCCAACCCTTAAATTATTGTAGAGAACAAACGGTTTCTCCTACAGGACTCCGGGTGGTCTCAAATAATTCTAAAAATTCTATCGAATCTTAAACTGAAGGAAAAACGATACCTTCATTTCGAAATTTTTTGAGTTAGGGCGTTTTCAAAATTTCAACCCTTAGAAGTGACCTACATCAACCAGAAGCTTCGAGGCACAACTAGACCCCAAATGGAGCCCACATACCAAATTTCATCAAAATCGGTCAATGCTAACTGAGGAAAGTGCCGCGGACGACGGACGGACGCCAAATTTTTATTCGATTTTTGGATTCTACGTAGGTACCTTGAAACGTAAACCAACACATTTTGAGGGAGGTTACACATTTTTTTCTTGTTCGATTCCAAAGATTCATTATTTAAAATAATAAACCAAAAGCAGGTTCAACTCATAATTTATTGAGTGTTTTCGAAAGTTTGTATTCATCTTCTGCGTAGATCCTCTCTGGGTTTGTTAAACACATGGAGAACCGATTCAACTTGCTGATCACCTCCAAGTTCTATTTTTGTGATTTGAATAGATACAGTAAATTTATATAATAGTTGAGGGGTAAGTCGACGAATTCTCTTTTGGTTGGCCGGTCCTTGTAAATTGCTTCATCTCATCCTCAGTAGTATATCTCAGCAGTATACCCACAGTTGATGAGGATTTCTACAGTTATTTTAGTACTGATGTCCTGAAATAGACGACAAATGCTCACTTTTTCCCATCAAAAATATAAAACGTGGCTAGGGTGAAAAAAAAACTAATTAGAAAAATCCACTGTTTCACTGAAGCGTTCCAAGTATTTCTTCCCGCTGTTTTCACGGTTACATTAACCCTCGTAAAGTGATTTTTTGTTCGTTTTGAAGTTGATGGAGGACGAAAAAACTGTTTTTCATCGTCCATTCCGTTCTTCTCTTGGTCACACTTAATTAGGAAGAAAATGGAATGAGATTCCTGGAGCAGCTAAAAGGGGATAGGGAGTTTTGGTAGTGTGGAATGAGGTGGAGGGGGGATATTAAATTATGCGAATGCTCTCAAACCAGAGGTTAACTTCTGTCGTTGGTTGATGTGATTTCTTGGTCCCTGGTCGCTTGTATCATTTGTACGGTGAATTTTGAGACATTCCTCTCTCGTATGCACGCAGAGACATCGAAAAGGGTGACTAGACAAACACCGAATGAAACAACTTTATTATCCCTCGTGACTGGTAGCTAAGGTTTGAAGCTAATAGGAACTGCATGGAAAAGTGCCACGGAGTAACTCGAGTTGAGTATCTCGGCACGTGTACTGCGTAGTGTCACCACTCGCACCATGCTTGGCTTATAGGGATACTTCCTTCCCACCCTCACCTTCCTTAACATCCTTTATCCATGAGGCGGACGTAGGGGTACGTCCTGGGTGGCCTCCCCAATATTAGTTCAATTATTTATATTATTAAAAGTCAGTGATGCCAGAGAGACAGATTATATTATTTATCAAAATGACAGCAATGCTATTAATCACGAAAAACTACGAACTGAACTTTTCATTGTTTACCATCAACATGACTACTAAATGTCCAGGTAACTTGCCTGGTTCCTCACACTGTCTCCCCCTCTGGTTGAGTGAATGCTCCTGGGCCTAAGTAAGGGGTCAACCTATCGATGTGAACCACCTTGCAGGGTCTGCGCCCCTGTCTGATACGTACAACAACGTCATTCAGCTTCTTGAGGATCTTGAAAGGACCCTCTCAAGGGCACATCAATTTGGGGTTTCGGCCCTTGGTCCGGCGGGGGTTATGCAGCCAGAC
Source organism: Apolygus lucorum (assembly GCA_009739505.2). Taxonomy (NCBI): domain Eukaryota; kingdom Metazoa; phylum Arthropoda; class Insecta; order Hemiptera; family Miridae; genus Apolygus; species Apolygus lucorum. Next base: position 1,892,240 of record CM019178.2, read on the forward strand.
TAAATCTCCCTCAATGTAAGGTCGAGTATGGCTCCCACGATCATACCGGCGCTTCATCTCATCGGCTCGTATATGGAGTTCTTTTTGGGCTTTTTCGTGGGCTTTCAAAATTCTTTCCCTCAACTTCGCAGCATATTGATGCACTTCTTGTTCTTCGGGAGGTCGGCCAAATAACATTTCTAGGGGCAGCGTCAGTTCCTGCCCATAAAGTAGATAGGCTGGTGTGTAGCCTGTGGTAGCATGCTCGGAGGCACGGTATGCCAACAGGGCAATAGGCAGCTGTCGATCCCAGTCTCGTTGATGGTCAGCAATCATCTTGGCTAGCCAATTATACAAAGTCCTGTGAAGTCTTTCTACTTGCCCATCACTTTGTGGGTGAAGAGGAGTTGTTCTGGTCTTGTGAATCCCCAATTGAGCTAGAACTGACTGCAGGAGCTCTGATTCAAAGTTTCTGCCTTGATCTGAGTGCAGTTCCCTGGGGACTCCAAATCTCGAGATCACATGTTTAATAGGGCATCTGCTACAGTTTCTGCTTTTTGGTCTTTGATTGCTAGGGCCTCGGGCCATTTAGTGAAATAATCCACCACTGTAAGGATGAACTGGTTCCCCTCGTCAGTTTTTGGTAAGGGGCCAACTACATCAATACCAATTCTTTGGAATGGACTACCACTGATGTAGGTTTGCAAGGGTGCTCGTCCTTTACGTCCCCCTCCTTGTCGCCTTCCACACTTGTCACAGCTTCTACAAAACTGGCGCACGTCACGATGCAGTCCTACCCAGTATACGGATCGTCTTAATTGGGCCACCATTCGTCGTTCCCCATAGTGAGCTGGACCATGGGCTAATTGCAAGTGCTGCTTCCGCAAGGTCAGGGGTACAACTAGCTGCTCTCTTATTTTTCGGCCATCAGGACTTTCCCACTTCCGGTATAGAATTTCATTTTCCAGATGCAAAGAATCATACATGGCCCAAAGAGCTTTCAGTTCCACTCCATGCCCTGAAACCTGCTCCCAACCTGGTCGCTCGTTAGCCTGCAACCATGATATAACTTGTGCTATGGTGGAATCTGTAGACTGCTGATGTTTCATGTTTGCTGCATCAATCATTGGTTCAAGTCTAACAGCACGTACCTCTGGTTGCTGTGAATTTTCTTCGTGAACTTC
>CM019178.2:1893502-1971596 GCA_009739505.2 Apolygus lucorum
TTGATCACATACAGACTGGCAGACAGTCAGAAACCCAAAGAGAAACACTAGAAGCTATTTGAAATTTTGGAGGACCATATTTTTGAAATTCCCCACAATATAGGTAAAGCTTTTATATCTACGATGGAGAGGAGTCAAAATTAACAAAAAACAAGGAATTGCATGATTGTGTACCGAATATTACAAAAACAGCACAAAGCACCGCACGTGATGGCCAAATGAATACTGATATTTAATACTGATGCTGGTAATCGTAATAAAATTGTTGGATTCTGGTCTTTCAACAATTCTTCCTTTTAGTAATGCATCACAAATAGAAGCTCTACACTGAAAATTCATCATTCTCGAGGCTTAGAAAGTCCCGCGAGAGGTTCCTGTTTACTGGGGTAGTCGCCATTTGGAGAGCTTTGAACCACAACATTTTGAACAGCCCATCAAAGATTTTAAAATAATATTAAGGAGGTCTCATTCAGTGAATAAACGGGGTTTCTAGCTTTTCTCTGGCAATTATTGGTTGATTTTGATGATTCCAGCGGCAATCTTTTAGTTTTTCAATACCCCAGGTTGATGAAATAATAAATTTTGAAAATCCTTGAAAATATCAAATTTAAGTACCACAACTTTTTACTTTTTTTACTTTTCGAATTTTACTTTTGGGATTGAACAAGATGTAGAGATTATAAAAACGCTGCACAAAGGTTTTTAAAAAATTAAAAAAAAAAAAATGGATCACTCGTTTGCAAAGAACACAGCTTTGCCATTGCCACTTTCAACCTATCATATTTTTGCTTCATAACCAAGGGTCCGTTTGTTCCTCGTTCCGGGTCAGTATTTCCCTAAATTGCAGGCGATCAAAGGCTAAAAGTTGTTCCTAGATTTGAAATGTTCAAGGATTTTCGAAACTAATTAGTGCATCAGTCTAGGGAATTGAAAAACTAAAAGGTTGCCGCTGGAATTATCAAAATCGAACAATAATTGCCAAAGAAAAATAGGAAAAATCGTTTCAGTTTGGTAACATATAGGTATGTCACACCCATTTATCCCCACCCCGTGATACATACAAATATTGCGTAATTTTTCTTTTTCATGTATCTAGGATCAATTCCAACAATAATCTATGACAAAAATTGTGAATATCCAAATTTTGAGTTTCCGCCTAAAATGGGTTAATATCGAAATTCTTTGAGCTAGGGCGTTTTGAAAATTTCAGGCCTTATTTTTCAACCCTTAGAAGTGTCCTACATCAAATATACCAAATTTAACCAAAATCGGTCCATGGGAACTAAGGAAAGTGCCGCGTACGGCGGACGGACGGCCAAATTTTTATTCTATTTTCTGGATTCTAGGTACCTTGAAACGTAAACCAATAAATTTTGATGGGGGGGGGGGGGTAAACAATATTTTCTTGGCCAAAAGAAACATGAAAATTGGATGAGCAAACTGGGAAAAAACTGTTGATGAAAACTGGTCAGGTATGAGAAGGCTGAGGGATACGGGAGGCACTGGGCAATGTTGCTCCTACGATGGCCGGTTCGTAAGAGATTAGACTAACCCGCAACGAGGAAGAAACGTCGACCGACTGAGACAAGATTCATCTGTGGAATTCAGTCAAACGGGTACAATTTTACTGCACTCATTGTGTTACTACGTCGTTTTCCCCACCGAACCACCTTCCACAGTTCGGGTTTGACATGGAAATATTTCAGAAGTCAAACACATGAACGGCTGTCAGGTCTCGAACCGACCCCTTTTCAATTCCCTATTTACCGTGAAGCTTGAAGCTTCTCCTCGAACATACGCTGCTTTCATGTGACGGTCCGAACATCAGGTAGCCGAAGCCCAAGGTTATTTCTAGTGAAACTATTCGAAGGACTCCCGCTTTGTACAAGTTCAACGCTCTTGCACACTTGCTCACTTTCGTCGAACTTCTCAATTCAGTACTCCGTGTTACCTCAAACGTCGTAAATTCCCATTGCAACCGTAACTGCCACCGCTGCCCTGAAATATTACTTGCACTTTCGTGGACAATACGACCAACCCTCAGTGCAGGCAGTGAGAGTCATTTTGAAAAGGGAAAATCCAGTTAAAACGGTGCCACGTCACTTTCCTCTGCCCTGTTAGGGGTTGAAATGGAACGTTTATGACGACCATAAATGACTTGAAAGCGGGAAAGTGGTTCCACGACCTCATTCAACGGAAATATTCCTGTTACTTCGTCACAGATATGTTTGCGAACTATTGGAAAATATTGACCAAACAATACGAGAAATTTTGACATTTCAATCAAATGATTTCTCACATTTGATGGGTGTTTTGCAGGACCGTAGCCAGGAGAGGATCGTAAATAAAATACAAAAAAAGAAGAATACGACGAAAATAAGTCATAAAATATAGTTAGAATGCATAACTTTACTAATAATGAATTATTAGGTAATTGGCTACAATTTATTTGAAAATTAAAATTTCCTCTTGAGCTTCAAAACATTTTATGAGCCTCGTATATTCACCAAACTTTTTCTTTTCTATTCTACTTCCGTTAGTTCATAATAACTAGTGTCTTAGGTTGTAAAGCCTGATAAATTTGCATAAGCGATATTTTGTCAAGTAATATAATTTAATTCGGCAGTTCTCATTCATATTTTATCACGTTAGACGCCAAGGTACCCTAGCTATTCTTCACTAGACAGTGTCCTTAAAGGGACTCAATTCGACTGAATTTCTAAGGGAATTTACATTAGTTTGAATGCTTCATGTGAACCTGCAGAAACCCTTCGAAAGTCATAAAAATCAGCTTATCAAAAATTTCACAAACCCTTCTTTCTCTCTGCTATTTTATATTATGCTAAGATGCTCTTTATTTATCTTGTGGCAAAGAAAATGTTAATAAAACTATTCAGAAATTGAATTATGACATTGAGCGGATGATATCCTGGTGTCGCGAGCATGGAATGGCCATTAATCCGAGCAAAAGTAAGGCACTGGTGATAGGCTACAAAGCACAGTTGCTCAAACATAATCGCAATGAAATCCCAAAAGTAGAAATAGAGGGAGTTTTTTTGGAATATGAACATGAGTTTAAGAATCTTGGAGTGGTGATCCAAGACACACTCTCGTGGGATAAACAAACGGAGTCAGTTTGTGGTAAAATGTTTAGGGGAATATACCAACTGCGTCGAATGGCAATAGATTTTCCACAACATGTACGACTGCAGCTGGTTCAATCTTTGTTACTGCCAAATTTGGATTACAGTATACTTGCATCTTGCGACCTTGATGCAGAACAGGTAAATAGGATCCAAAAAACTCAAAACGCTGCTATCAGATTCATCTTTAGGCTATCGCTGGACATGCATGTAACGCCGTACTACAAGAAGTTAGGTATGTTGAAATTTAATGACAGAAAAAAAAGTAGCAATGGCAACAATGATTTTCAAAATTCTAAAATTCAAAACTACTTCTTATTTATATGAAAAGTTGGAATTCGTTAACCATCTACACGAAAGAAGCACACAAGACATGCTAGCAAAACGCTCCTTTGTCCAATGCATAGAACAACGATTTACGAGAGATCCTTCCTTGTTCAAGCTGTTAGAATGTATAACATGCACATTGACTAATTCGACAACACAATGTCCGTAAGTGGTTTCAAGACCAACCTTAAAAAGGAGTTTTTGGAAAATTATGAATAAATAGTATAGTAGTATAAATAAGCAGTATTGCAGTTATAAATTCATATAGATGAATGTAATGTTTATCCGAAATTGTAGACATTATTCAAAGTATATGTAACCATCATTTAATGAGAAGACACACTTTATTTAAAAATATTTAATAGACTTTTAATTTTAAAATAACAGCAATGTAATTATGATTAAGTACCTAGCGAGGAGGTGTGAATAATTTTTGCCAGGGACGGAGTAAGAGGGTGCCACTTGGCCCTATCCATCCCTGGTTATGTAAATAAAAAGCTTAATCAATCAATCAATCAATCTTGGCACTTTAACCAGAAACCTATTTTTGAAGAGGGACTGCATGTGATCAGTATGATTTTATTATTCTCATTGTTTTTAACCTTTCACTACACGCTCCCTCCGCTGGAAAAAATTCTACACGCCGAGACTCAGTTCCGCACAGATGTTTTTTGACCTTAGTATGATTCTGAAAGCCTCCAGTGCAATTCTAGTGCAACCCAGAAAAAAATTACTGGCTCTCAGATCCCGAAAGACTACGGGAAAATTAATAATTGACTTAAAATTAAAGTGTAAGAGGTACAAAAAAATGAGCTTTCTGAAAACGGGATCAAATAACAGGAGTGCACTGTGACTAAAACAATTTTTTTTTTCAAATTCACATGAAAGAGCACTTTATCATTTATAAATCGACCAGATACGTGATCCATGGAAGTCTGAAATACTATCACAAAAATAATCAGCATCATAATTTTTTGTTATTTTCCCAAAAATTCTCCTTACCTAGCACCATAACGAACAACAGAAAATTCTTATTCATCCAAAATTCCCTCAAACCAGCACTATTACGAAAATAAGGAATAACCCTTTTGGTTTATTATTTTCAATAATGAACCTTTGGAATCGACCAAGAAAAAAAAATTTCGACACCCCCTCAAAATTTGATGGTTTACGTTTCAAGGTACGTAGAATCCAAAAATCGAATACAAATTTGGTCGTCCGTCCGCCGTACGCCGTACGCGGCACTTTTGCCACTTAGCATTGACCGATTTTGATGAAATTTGGTATGTAGGCTCCATTTGGGGTCTAGTTGTGCCCCGAAGCATTTGGTTGAGGTAGGTCACTTCTAAGGGTTCCAAAATCAATTTTGAAATTTTGAAAACGCCCTAACTCAAAAAATTTTGATATAAAGGTATTGTTTTTCCTTCAATTTAAGATTCTATAGAATTTTTAGAATTTTTTGAGACCACGCGGAGCTCTGTAGGACAAACCGTTCGCTTCCTACGAAAATTTAAGTGTTTATTTTGAAATATCTAATATAATAAAACGCCAACCGTACGTACGTACGTACGTACGTACGTACGTACGTACGTATGCACGGAGGGGTCTTGGGAGGTGGGACGAGACGGAGTGGCGGGAGGGGGGGGAATCGGAGGCGGGAGGAGCCGGAGGGAGTGGGATGCGGGGAGAGTCGGAAGAAGCGTTTTGCCTACTTTTAGTAGGCTTTTCAGCTAGTATATATATAAATCAAAACACGAGTGTGAATCGCAAAAGAGGCCTAATCTCCGTTCAAATTATAGCTGATCGGAATGTAATCGATAGTTGGTGATTTTGATTTTTTAAAAAATTTTTTTGATTTTTTTTTGATTTTTTTTTTCCTTCATATTGGATGGTTGGTGATTTTGTAGACGAGTGATCTATATAGAAAAATAATAAACCATTGTGTAATAATTTGCAGCGTTTTTTATCTCTTCATGAAAATGTTGAAATTGGAGTTTTCATAAAATTTATGAAATTTTAGTGGTCAATATTTAATATTGACCACTAAATTATTCTGTAGTATTCTGTTTCGAATGAGACCACCCAGAGCTCTGTTGGACAAACCGTTCGCTCCCTATGAGAACTTGAGGGTTGAACGGTAAATCAGAAACACGAGTGTGAATCGCGAAAGGGGCCTAATCTCCGTTCAAATTTTAGCTGATCAAAATGCGATCGACGTTCGTTTCCCCGATTTGTACTCAGTTTTGCTTCCTTAGCAACCAGTAATCAAATTTCCTATTGAAGGCGCCCAAAACTCTTCATAATATGATAATATGATAATATCATATTCGAAGATAATTCGAAGATAATATCTTCACACGAGATAATATCTTTCACACTCATCATAATATTATTATGATGAGTGTGAAAGATATTATCTCGTGTGAAGATATTATCTTCGAATTGAGTGTGAAAATATGGCAAAAATATGGTTGGTAGGTAGTGGTTTCTTTTAAAACTTGAGAAGTGAAAATGCAGTAGGTACCGGAACCTTGAAACAGGTGCAAATAAGGTAGCGGAACCGTGGTAGAATCAGAGTATCATTTTCTATTAAATTAAATTTTAATTATATAAATTATATAATTCTATTAAATCATAAATTTTATGAATGGATTGAAATAGACAGCTGGACCATGATTTTCAAATTCGGCCAAAGCGAAATACGTACCTTTGGTAAATTCGGCAAGAATGATCACTGACTCTACACAAGATACCCGAAAAAATATCACAATAATTCATAATAAAAGCTCAAAGATCTCATACATGACGATAGATCTTAGAGAAACGCGATGAGAAGCGAATAGCACTTCGAGAACGGATGAAAGTAACTCGAACAGCTGTTCCATCGAGTAGTAATACCTATTAAGGTTGAATATGCCCGCGAACCATGTTGCAGTGACAAATTTTTTTCTTGACAACTGATTAATAAAACTGATTAATTGAAAACCTAATATTTGGATCTCCAAATATCATTAATTAAAATGACGAAATAAAAATTGAATTCTGGTACCTACTACTTAAATCACAATCGATTCTCGACCAAGTGGCTGATCGACTGACCGCCATCTTGCTGTCAGTTTCCACCGCTCGCTCATCACTTTTGAACTGTGCAGTGCTTCCCTATTTAATAGTGAGATCTTCAGCTTCTTTTTTTGTTTCCCTGGTGGTGACTTTTGTGATTCGCGATCGGTTTTCGAGGTCGGGAATGAAATATGGCCATTATCCGATTCGTTTGAGTTCGCTGGATGTCACCTGTGTTCCTTTAGACGAGGACGGACAACAACTCCAGTTCATTCTCAGGTAAGAGACCGTAACTGTTGATACGATACTACATAATTAGGTATACACATGTACAATAAGTTACGTTTGAGTTTGTATGGAAACAAAACTGGTTGATTGTGCCGTAAAACCGACTGATTCTGACGCACCTCACCTGCCGTGATCGCTTCCATCCTGGTTTTTCAGGTCATAGTTTTTTGCAATTTTCGGATGAAAGGGAGTGCAATAGGGGGCTGGAAATTGACAGATTTTATTCGTCTTCTCCAGAAACAAAAATGGTATGAACATCAAGAACTTTAAATCACTGCTGGCATGCAGTTCCAGTAGTTAAAGGGTGGTCAGTGAGGGTTGAAATTTTGACGGATGATGAGTTTTCATGCAGTTTCTAGTAACTGTGAGCTCTTTTCTTCCGCCAACGAACTTGTATCTTCTTTAGCTATAAAATTCTTCTAATATGGAAGGTGTAACCGTGTGTTCCTGCATCTCCGACTTCGGAACTCTTAAGTAGAGCCAAAAAACGATTGAGTTTTCCCGGGTATTGGCTACTTCTGCATCTGAGTCCACCAAGGTAGCCCAAGCAATGTTTTCACTTTTCAAGGTAGAAAAATTATGTTCTCCAAAATCAAAATTTTCACTCACGTTTTACTATTCAGGCTTTCCTGGACTATTTTGGTTCCCTGTCAGTGTGTTTGTCATGAAATCCTTGTAACGGAAGAACTGTACGAAGTTATTGTCCGATTTCGATGAAACTTTCAGGGATTGTTGGTCCTCTGATTGAAAGTACCCTCTGCCCATGCTCAAAGTAGTGCGAATGGCAAAGCTGTGTTCTTTGCAGGCGAGTGATCTATACAGAAAAATAATTACTATTTCTGTAATAATTTGCAGTGTTTTTGTACTACGAGTATCTATAGTATAACAATATGAATTGACTGGGAAATTAAATGTACCCTTTTTTAATCGTCTTTAGCGATTTTCTTGTGCCACGTCCACTTGGCAGACTTTTTGAGGTACCTAAACAAAAAATAGGAAGTTTGTAGATTCACTCATGCTGCGCGGATGAGATTTTTAACGAGTTTTTCACGTTTTTAGTGGAAATTACTGTCCTAAAGAGCTTTCCTCGTTTTTAGTGGAATTTACCATCTTAATCATTCAAATTTATGGTATTCAGGATCAGCGCATAGTTTCTGATTACATGTAATTCCATTCATTAAAGAGAGTAGTCGAGGTAACCAACACTTTTAAAAACTCAACAATATTCAAGTGGGTGGTTTATGAGTCCGCGGAGTCAAGTTGAGTGGTTTCAGAGGTTTTTGGTGTGGAATTTTTAAATTTAAACCTATTTGGAATCTGCGTGAAATTTCCTAAAATAATGTCTACTGACAACAGAACAAGACAGAGAAATCAGGTTAGAAAAGTAAACCAGAAAGACACGAAACCAAAATTATGCGAGAAGGTCTAAAACATAAGTTATTGAATTCTAGTTTTTCAATGTTTTTAAACCTCGAAAAGTTTAAAAAAACTGAAGTAAAAATTAATTATTATTAAAAATTAGGTAGTTGGAGTATTTATTTGAAAATTCGCTCATTCACTCAAGCTGTACGGATGGCGTTTTTATCGAGTTTTTCATATTTTTAGTGGAAATTACGGTCTTAATATTTAAAATGCCGTTGGATCAGCACATAATTCCTGATTAGGATACAACTCCAGATATTTATTATTGCCAAAAATGAGTGAGAGTTGGAGTTTTGGGTACCAATAAAGAGTATATACGAGGTGACCAAAATCATAAGAAATCAGTAGTATTTGAGTGAGTGGTGTATGAGGCAGTGGAGTCGAGTTGAGTGTTTTTTGAGGGTTCTGGTGGTGATATAGATTATACGTGAAATTTCTTATTAAAATATCTACCTTCCGGAAAAAAATGGAGTAAATGATGATGGAAAATTGGTTTTGTTTGAAAATTCGCTCAACCACTCATCCTGCACAATTGGTCCTTTTTTTCTCTCTAACTATTCTGAGTTGAAGGTCTCGAGGACTTGGAAATTGGGCGAAAGAAGTTGAGGACTCGAGTTCTGAGGTCTTCCTCTGTCGAATAAGAATTGACTGAGATAACCAGATCCTCATCCCCTCCTCCGCGTTGGTACTTTTTCCTTCTCTCGTCTTTCGCGAATTTCTCGGTAGAAGGTATAAGAGGAAGCTATGTGCCGCATCCGCTTGGTAGAATTTTGAAGTAAACAAAAAAAGGAATCTTGAAAATTTGCTCGTTCATTCTAGCTTCATGGATGGGATTTTTGAGCGAGTTTTTCATGTTGTTAGTGGAAATTACTGTCCTAATGATTCAACTTCAGGAGTTCATTATTGTTAAAAATGACTGAGATTTGGAGTTTTGGGGACCATTAACCTATATTTGCACCAATATTCGATGTGACCAAAATCAGTAATATTTGAGTGAGTGGTGAGGAGTCGAGTTGAGTGTTTTTTGAGGGTTTTGGTGGTAATACGGATTATACGTGAAGTTTCTTATTAAAATATCTACCTACTGTAAAAAGTAAAAAAATTAAAAAAAATGGAGTAAATTATTGAAAATTGGTTTTGTTTGAAAATTCGCTCAACCACTCATCCTGCACAATTGGTCCTTTTTTTCTCTCTAACTACTCTGAATTGAAGTTTTCGGGGACTTGGAAATTGGGCGAAAGAAGTTGAGGACTCGAGTTCTGAGGTCTTCCTCTGTCGAATAAGAATTGACTGAGATAACCAGATCCTCATCCCCTCCTCCTCGTTGGTACTTTTTCCTTCACTCGTCTTTCGCGAATTTCTTGGTGGAAGGGACACGAGGAATCTATGAGCCGCATCCACTTGGCAGACTTCTTGAAATAAACAAAAAAAAAAATTTTTAGTGGACATTACTGTCCTAATCATTCAAATATTATGACTTTCAGGATCAGCGCATAATTCCTGATTAAGATTCAACTTTAGGAATTTACTATTGTCAAAAATGACTGAGATATGTAGTTTTGGGGACCATTAAAGATAGAATCTATTAGAGAGTATATTCGAGGTGACCAAAATCATAAAAAATCAGTAATATTTGAGTGATAGGTGAGGAGTCGAGTTGAGTGTTTTCGATGGTAATATGGATTATATGTGAAATTTCTTACTAAAATATCTACCCACTGTAAAAACAAAAAAACAAAAATTGGAATAAATGATATTTGAAAATTGGTTTTGCCTGAAAATTCGCTCAACCGCTCATACTGCACAATTGTTTTTTTTTTTTTTGCACTAACTATACTGAGTTGAGGCTCTCTCTTGGCCTCCACTTAGCAAGCTTTTCGAAGTAAAAAAAAAAAAAAAAAAAAAAAATTAAAATTTGCTCATTTATTCATGCTACACGGATGGGATTTTTTAACGAGTTTTTGTGTTTTTAGTGGAAATTACCGTCTTAATCATTCAAACATTATGACTTTCGGGATCAGCGCATAATTCCTGATTATGATTCAACTCCAGATATTTATTATTGTCAAAATGAGTGAAAGTTGATGTTTTAGGGACCACTGAAGAGTACCATTCGAGGTGACCAAAACTCTAAAAAAAAATCAGTACCTAATATGTGAGTAGGGGAGTATGAGTCAGTAGAGTCGAGTTGAGTGTTTTTTGAGGTTTTTGACGTAAAATGGTACGATATATGGTATACTATAATACTGCACAATTGTTATTTTTTTGTACTAACTATACTGAGCTAAGGCTCTCTCTTGGCCTCCACTTGGCAGACTTTTCGAAGTAAACAAAAAAAGGAATTCTGAAAATTTGCTCATTCATTCTAGCTACACGAATGGGATTTTCTAACGAGTTTTTCGTGTTTTTAGTGGAAATTACCGTCTTAATCATTCAAATATTATGACTTTCGGGATCAGCGCATAATTCCTGATTATGATTCAACTCCAGATATTTATTATTGTAAAATTAATGAAAGTTGATGTTATAGAGACCACTGAAGAGTACCATTCGAGGTGACCAAAACTCTAAAAAAAAAAAAAAAAAATCAGTGATATGTGAGTAGGGGGTGTATGAGTCAGTAGAGTCGAGTTGAGTATTTTTTGAGGTTTTTGACGTAAAATGGTACGATATATGGTTTATATGCGAATTTTTAAAATTAATCTATCAACCTATCGAAAAAAGGAAAACAAATAAATCGAATTAATAATGATCAAAAATTGGTTGGTTGTGTTTGAAAATTTGCTCAACCACTCATCCTGCACAATTGGTCCTTTTTTTCTCTCTAACTATTCTGAGTTGAAGTTCTCGAGGACTTGGAAATTGGGCGAAAGAAGTTGAGGACTCGAGTTCTGAGGTCTTCCTCTGTCGAATAGGAATTGACTGAGATAACCAGATCCTCATCCCCTCCTCCGCGTTGGTAACTTTTCCTTCTTCGGTCACTCGTCAATTTCTCGGTAGAAGGTATAAGAGGAAGCTATGTGCCGCATCCGCTTGGTAGAATTTTGAAGTAAACAAAAAAAGGAATCTTGAAAATTTGCTCGTTCATTCATGCTTCATGGATGGGATTTTTGAGCGAGTTTTTCATGTTATTATTGCTGCTATTTTTGCTGCTGGATATTACTGTAATAATGATTCCTGATTAGGATTCAACTTCAGGAATTTATTATTTTCAAAAATGACTGAGATTTGGAGTTTTGGGGACCATTTAAGAGATCATTCGAGGTGACCAAAATCATAAAAAATTAGTAATATTTGAGTGAGAGGTGAGGAGAAGAGTTGAGTGTTTTTGGTGGTAATATGGATTATACGTGAAATTTCTCATTAAAATATCTAGGTACCCACTGTAAAAAAAAAGTTGTTTTTTTCTGAAAATTCGCTCAACCGCTCATACTGTACAATCTGTTTTTTTTTTTTTTTTTTTTTTGCACTAACTATACTGAGTTGAAGCTCTCTTGGCCTCCACTTGGCAGACTTTTTGAAGTGAACAAAAAAAGGAATTTTGAAAATTTGCTCATTCATTCATACTACACGGATGGGATTTTTTAACGAGTTTTTCGTGTTTTTAGTGGAAATTACCGTCTTTGTGGAAAAATGACTGAAATTTGGAGTTTTGGGGACCATTCAAGAGGTTATTCGAGGTGACCAAAATCATAAAAAATCAGTAATATTCGAGTGAGAGGTGAGGAGTCGAGTTGAGTGTTTTTTGAGGGTTTTGGTGGTGATATAGATTATACGTGAAGTTTCTTATTAAAATATCTACCTACTGTAAAAAGTAAAAAAATTAAAAAAAATGGAGTAAATTATTGAAAATTGGTTTTGTTTGAAAATTCGCTCAACCACTCATCCTGCACAATTGGTCCTTTTTTTCTCTCTAACTATTCTGAGTTGAAGTTCTCGAGGACTTGGAAATTGGGCGAAAGAAGTTGAGGACTCGAGTTCTGAGGTCTTCCTCTGTCGAATAAGAATTGACTGAGATAACCAGATCCTCATCCCCTCCTCCGCGTTGGTACTTTTTCCTTCTCTCGTCTTTCGCGAATTTCTCGGTGGAAGGGATGCGGTGATGAAAGTAGGGGAGAAAAGTTACGAATTCGGAACTAGAAAAGCCGGAGAGTGGGAGAGGGACCGCCTACATGTCCGTGACGTGGCGCAGCCCCGCGGCCGTCCGGCGAACTCCTAGAAAGGCGGCCGGCTCGGGAGAGACCCGTCGTCGAAGCTTCAGTTTTAGTCAGGCTGCCGAGCCATTCGCGTCGGTCCCTCATGCCATCGAGATGGCTCGTTTAGAGATCGCACTCTGTGCGCTGATCGCCGCGGTCGTCGTTCTCGCCGCCGACAACGAACCTGACTGCGACTGGGAGCGCGTTCTCAGTGGTGTCGCCGACGAGCCCGAAGTTTCAGTGTCGTTAAAGTGTAAATTGCGTACGATCGGAAATGCGGACAGTGTTCTGTCGAATTTGACTTCGGCTCAGATGGATATGATCACGACTTTGCAGCTCGAGTGCAGTGACGTTTTATTCTTCGAAAGTGCCCTCGAACACAACAGCTTCCTCACGCAGCTCCACCGCCTCCGCGACCTCGAGCTCGAATACTGCAAAATCCGGTACGTACCGTCAGGCGTCCTCACGTCCTCCCGCGAGCTCAAATCCCTCGTTCTCCGCACGCACAACACCGACTGGTCCGCAATGACTATGGAATTCCATCCAAATTCCTTCCGAGGTTTGACCCAACTGAAACAACTCGACTTGTCGGACAACAACATTTGGACTCTACCGGACGAGCTGTTCTGCCCCCTGTACTCCTTGACGCACCTCAACATGTCCCACAACAGGATCCAAGACGTCCTCGAGCTCGGATTTTCCGACTGGGGAGCGGGTCCAACGGCGCCGGGAAAAACCTGCAACGTCGGGCTCGAAGAGCTGGACGTCTCTCAGAACGAAATCGCCGTCATCCCCGACAACGCTTTCACCAGTTTGCGGTCACTTTTGAAAATCATGTTGCAAGAAAATGCGATTTCTTCGATGGCGGATCGAGCTTTCGTCGGTTTGGTCGCGTTGCAGTATCTGAACGCTTCGAGCAACCAACTTGTTGCTTTGCCGCCCGAGTTGTTCCAATCCACTCGCGATTTGAGGGAAATTTATCTGAATAACAACTCGATCAGCGTGCTCGCTCCCGGGCTGTTGGAAGGTTTGGATCAACTCCTCGTCATCGACTTGTCGTTCAACCAACTGACGAGCTCGTGGGTGAACAGAGACACCTTCTCCGGGCTCGTTCGGCTCGTCGTGTTGAACTTGGGGCACAACCAGTTGACGCGGATCGACTCCCACGTCTTCCAAGACCTCTACAGCCTCCAAATTTTGAACCTCGAGCACAACCAGATCGAAAGCGTCGCGGACAACGCGTTCGTCACTCTGAGCAACCTCCACGCCTTGACGTTGTCGCACAACAAAATCGCGACGATCGACCCGCTGCACCTCGCCGGCCTGTACGTCCTCAACCAGCTCTTCCTCGATCACAACCTCATCCGCTCGATCGACCGCAAAGCCTTCGAAAACTGCTCGAACCTCCACGATCTCGGACTCTCCGGCAACTTCTTGACCGGAGTTCCCGACGGAATCACCGAACTCCGTTTCCTCAAAACCCTCGATTTGGGCGAAAATCGCATCACGAACATCGTCAACGCGTCTTTTCAAGGTTTGGACCAATTATACGGGTTGAGACTTATCGAAAATTCCATCGTGAACGTCTCAAAAGACGCATTTTCGACGTTACCGTCACTTCAAGTGCTGAATTTGGCGTACAATAAAATCAAACACGTCGATAAAGGTGCTTTCGGTACATCGCCGACGCTGCACGCGATTCGCCTCGACGGCAATCAATTAATTGACATCAACGGGATGTTCGTCAACCTTCCAGGTCTCGTTTGGTTGAACATCTCCGACAACCAGCTGCAGTGGTTCGACTACGCTCTGATCCCTCAAAGCCTCGAATGGTTAGACATGCACAAAAACAACGTCGCCGATTTGGGAAATTACTGGTACGAAAAACGAGACAATTTACAAATCAAAATGTTGGACGCCAGTTTCAACCGTTTGACGGAAATCAATGAAAATTCGATTCCTGATAGTGTGGAGAGTTTATTATTGAATGATAATTTGATCAAAAAAGTGAAACCGGGTACTTTTCAACGGAAAACGAATTTGAGTCGGGTGGTTTTGTATGCGAATAAGTTGCAAAATATTGATCTTGCGGCGCTGCGTTTGGATCCGATTCCGGAAGATAAAGAGCTGCCGCAGTTTTTTATTGGGAATAATCCGATTCATTGCGACTGCACGATGGAGTGGCTGCAAAGGATTAACGAGCTGAGCAGGCAAAGGAATCATCCCAGAGTTATGGATTTGGAGTCGGTGACGTGCCAGTTGACTCACAGCCGCGGGAGCCCGAGTCGGCCTCTCATGGAGCTCCGGCCGTCGCAGTTCCTCTGCCCCTACGAGTCCCACTGCTTCGCCCTCTGCCACTGCTGCGACTTCGACGCCTGCGACTGCGAAATGACCTGCCCCGACAACTGCACGTGTTACCACGACCACACGTGGACCGCCAACGTCGTCGACTGCTCCAACGCCGGCTACACCGCCGTCCCGACCAAAATCCCGATGGACGCGACGGAAATTTACCTCGACGGCAACAACCTCGGCGAGCTCGGGAGCCACGTTTTCATCGGGAAGAAAAAACTCGAGGTTTTGTATTTGAACAACAGCAACATCGCGTTGCTCCACAACAAAACCTTCAACGGAGCGCCTTCCTTGAAAGTCCTCCACATGGAAAACAACCACCTCCAAGAACTCCGAGGTTTCGAATTCGACACTTTGGAAAACCTCAACGAACTCTATTTGGACCACAACGAAATCAAACACCTCGGCAACAACACCTTCAAATCCATGAAAACTCTCGAAGTATTAAAATTAGAAGAAAATCACATCATCAATTTCGAGCCTTGGGAGCAGTTGAGCTCTGAAAGTTTGGCTACGATTTCCCTCGAAGGGAACACGTGGACGTGCAATTGCGATTCCGTCACACAAATGGAAAACTGGTTGAAGGAAAATTCGAACTCTTTGAGTCCTGAAAAGTTGCTGTGCGGCGACGGAACGGTGACGATTTTGGAGTCGATCAAACGATGCGGGGAGAAACGAGATTCCGCTGCAGCGACGTCCGCTGTGCATCGAAACACCTTCTACAGCACGGCGATTTTGGGGGAAGACTACATCCCGTTCGTGGCCGCCAGTTTGGTGGTTTTTATAGTGATTTTATTGGTGACTATAATGGGGTTTATATTTCGGAAGGACGTCAGTTTGTGGATTCATTCCAGGTATGGAGTGCGGGTTTTTAGTGACGCCGGGGAGGGGGAGGACGACCGACTCTACGACGCGTACGTCGTGTACTCGGTGAAAGACGAGGAGTTCGTGAGTCAGGTGATCGCGTCGAACTTGGAGCGGACGGGGTACTCTTTGTGTTTGCATTACAGGGACTTGCACGTGATGAGCCCGTCGTATTTGACGGATAGCATTCTCGGGGCGTCGGACGCCGCTCGGAGGATCGTTATAGTGCTGTCGTTGTCGTTTTTGCAGAACGAGTGGGAACGACCGCCGTTCCGAGCGGCTCTGCAGGCGTGCTTGGAGCGGACGCGGGCTCGGAGGAGTAAAGTCATACTCCTCTTGACGACGGACGTCGGAGCCGACCCGGAGCTCCAGCTCCTCCTCAAAGCCTGCAAAGTCATCTCTTGGGGTGAGAAAAGGTTCTGGGAGAAACTCCGGTACACGATGCCGGACGTCCAAAGGAAATCCGACCTGAAAAAAGTCGTCATCGAGGGCAAAGGGCCCGGAGGCGCGCGGTACACGGCGGCTCCGACGGCGACGGAGACGTGGTACCGGATGTCGCCCGCCTCCCTCACTCAGTCCTCCGCTCCGACGCAGTCGACGTGCGTCTCCGAGGAGTCGTCGCAGCGAACGACCGACGAGGAGGAGGAACCTCACAGCTACGTCTCGATCGACTATCAGCAGAGACCGCCCCCCAAGGTCCACCACCACGTCTACAGCTGCATACCCGACCCTCAAGGTCAACAAGGTCGAACTTACTTCGTTTAAAAGGTCAGTCACACTTTCCTCACTTTTCTACCTTAGTTTTTGCATTGGATCCAAAACCACCAATTTCAGCCAAAAATCGCATAAAAATTCATCTCACCGAAATTTATGTCAAAATACCGAAAATAAACAAATTAATGAAATTACCAGTAATTTTGGTCAATTCGAATACTTTTTTTCGTAAAATTATGCATTTTTCAACGAGATGGTGTAGCGAATGCAACGTATTGACATCAATTTCGATCAGTTTCGTCCAAATTCGTCCATTTCTAGGAGAAAAATCACGAAATAAACGAATTTCCACGATTATTACTTCGAACTATAATTGATGATTACACGAAAAGTTCATTTATTGCGTAGATTCATCCATAGTTTAGCAAAATAGCGGAAATTACCAGCAATTTAGGTCAATTCGACAAGTCAAATTCGCCAATGTTGTTGTTCTAAACGCTCTTACATTTTTCGAAATTTTGTGAAAAAAGTTATACTATAATTTTTTCAAATTTTATAGCGTTTAAAAATCAGGATATTCAAATTATGATACAAATTTGGACAAAAACATCGAAAATATTGGATGAAGTACGGAGTGACGATAAGCAGAGACGTATTGACATCAATTTCCTACACATTTTCGCTTATAAATAGGAATTTGGCGATTTTTGGCTGAACAATGACGATATCAACGAATTTGCTCGATTATTACTACGAAATATAAGTTGATAAGTACATATAAAAAATCATTTATTGCGTAGATTCAACCAAATTTGGGAATAAATGCGGAAATTACCAGCAATTTTGGTTCAATTCGACAAGTCAAAATCGCCAATTTTGTTGTAAAACTCGTACATTTTTCGAAATTTTGTGAAAACATTCCGATCGATACATTTTTTGAATTTTATAGCGATTGGAAAATGGCTCGGATATTTAAAAGATTGGTAGAAATTTGTGCTAAAACATCGAAAGTAGTGGAAGAAGTACGGAGTGAAGTGAAATAGAGACGTATTGACATCAATTTAGTACGAATTTTTGCTTATAAATAAGAATTTCACCATTTCTTGGTGAAAAAATCGCAAAATCAACAAATTTGTGCATTTTTCCAATTTTTTTGGAAAAATAACGAATTATTTTTCGACATTTTTTGGAAAAATTACGATACAAATTTTTTGGAGAAAATTACGATACATATTTCGACATTTTTTGGAAAAATTACGATAAAAATTGTTTGGAAAAATTACGATAAGTACATTTTTTTTGGAAAAATTACGATACAAATTTTTTGGAAAAATTACGATACAAATTTTCTGGAAAAATTACGGTAAAAATTTTTTGGAAAAATTACGATACGAATTTTTTTGAAAATATAAGGCACATTTTTTGAAAAAATTACAATACAAATTTTTTGGAAAAATTACGATACAAATTTTTTGGAGAAAATTACGATACATATTTCGACATTTTTTGGAAAATTTATGATTACAATTTTTTGTAAAAATTACGATAGGCACATTTTTCGAAATTTTTAGTGACTAAAAATTAGGTTATTAAAACGACGATTCAAATTTTTGCTAAAACATCGAGAATAGTGGAAGAAGTACGGAGTGAAGTGAAGTAGAGACGTATTGACATCAATTTCGTACAAATTTCTGCTTATAAATAGGATTTTGTTCATTTCTGGAAGAAATATCACGAAATCAACGAATTTTTACTATTATTACTACGAACCATAAATCATAAGTACATAAAAAGTACATTTTTTATTGCATCGAATTAACCAAATTTGGGTATAAATGCCGAAATTACCAGCAATTTTGGTCAATTCGACCACTCAAATTCGCCAATTTTTTGTTGTTGCAAAAATTGTTCATTTTTCCAAATTTTACGGAGAAATTACGATACATTTTTTTTCGAATTCGGTGGTAAAATATCGAGAATAGTGGAAGAAGTACGGAGTGTAGTGAAATAGAGAGGTATTGACATCAATTTTGTACACATTTCTGCTTATAGTAAATAGGATTTCGTCCATTTTTGATGGAAATACAACAAAATCAACGAATTTCTACTGTTACTTCGAACTATAAATTACAAGTAACATAAAAAGTACATTTATTGCATTGACTCAACCAAATTTGGGCATAAATGAGCAATTTTGGTCAATTTGACAAGTAAAATTCGCCAATTTTTTTCAAAGTAGTTCTCGATACTTTTTAAAAATACGTAATTGACGTTTAATGTATTTTAAACTGTTTCCACGCTCCTTACTTTTATCATGGTACCTATTTTCTACTTATTAAATAATTATTGATCCGAAACACAAATCTCACCTAACAAAATGACGATTTCGTTGAAAAAATTTAAATTTCATCGATTTTTACGTTGATAATAAATTTGTGCACAATTAGCATGATCGAACTCGGTGTGCCACCAAGTTTTGGATCCATTGCAAGAATTTTTATAATTTATTAATTTTGTATTTCTAAGTTTTACGTTAAAATTGTATCTTCGTTCGTAAAAATGATGTCAATAAAACTGAGCATTGTTGGTTGAGATAACTCGCTGAAATGGGGTGGAGAAATGCGCGTTAATTGACTCGGTGCTGTTCAAAACGTAATTTTCCGTGGAGTGAGATTTAACATGCAAGACGGAGGGAGACGGGCGTTTCTCACACTTAACCGGGACTTAATGAGAAATCCCGAGGAAGGATCCGAAGGAAGCGGAGAGAAATGTCTTTCAAACGAGAAACGCGTATCTCCAATCACGGGAGTTTTGTTTGGTCGGATTTGTTTTTTGTTTTTTTTTTCCAAACCACGAAACAAAAACGTACGAGATTAGGCAGTTAAATCCGTTTTGGAAGCAATCTCGGTAGAAATTTTTTGTGTGGTGAAAACCACTATTGTAACCGAGGGGTGGGGCTCGGGAGTAAAAAATAGGCTTCACCCTCTCTAGAATCTTATAAGAAAGGGCGACAGCTAACGATGGGTCTCAACAATGGGGACCGCTTTTACGAGCCTGGGGGTACTCCTGTCTTCCTACGCCCTGGGATTTCATCCTGGAGACTTTTGGTTTCTCCTGTGTGAGGGAAAAGAGTTAAGAATTGACCAGGGAGGTTTTCGGCGAGGGAGAGTGGAATTGAAGGGCAACCTCGTGGAACTCTAATAGTGTACTTTGTTGAACATATTATACCAAATTAAACCATAACCTGATGGGTAAAACTCGCACGTCGCACGCTAAATAAACTCCTTTGGCATAAATCAATTTGAATTTTTGGCATACCAATTTGAACCTTTGGCAACTCAATTTGAACTTTTGGCAAATCCGTTACAACTACTGGAGTCCTTTTCCACCTTCATTCCTTCCACAATGTTCAATAAAGGGTTTTCTCTCTCTCTCTCTTTTCGACTATGCATCAATGGCCTACTGCGATTTAAATATTGAGATACGTTGCAAAGAGCACTGAATTCGGTAGTCAGGTTCGTGTTCCGCCTACGCCTTGATGTACACGTAACCCCATATTTTGACAAACTAGGCTGGCTCAAGATTCGTGAAAGGAAAAAACTGGAAACTGCCACTATGCTCTTCAAGATTCTCAAATACAAAAAACCAAAATACTTATTTTCGAAATATAAGTTTAGGAATGAAATCCATGTTCTTTCGACCCGACAAGCCTCCTCTACCCTCCAAATCCCCCACCATAACACCAATTTGTACAGCAGGTCTTTTCTGCTCCAAACTATAAAACTGTTTAATGGTAAGGACTACACTTTTGATTTAAGCGTATCTGTCAGGGAGTTCAAGAATAAGCTGAAGGAAACTTTTCTAGAAGTACAGATGATACCGAAAGAAAATATATAAAGAAAGATATAAATAATGTAATAGTAATATAAAATAGGCACTAATATCAAAAATAGTAGGAAGATGTATATTATGTATATATAAGTATTATAGGTACTGATGCTGTGAGTACGAGCATACTGTTATTTTCTTTAATTTTATAATTAAAATTTAGGTAAATGATTGTATGGGGAATAGAGAACTAATTTGTACAGGGGGGGGGGGGGGTGTAAGAGAGGACCCTCATGGTCCTAACCCATGTCCTGGTTTTATAAAATCCATCAATCTCTCTCTCAGTAGGAAGAGTGGGATGAAAGAGCAGCCTTGTAGAACTCCAAGATGCAGTCTTATTCATTAAATACTATAGAAATTGGACAAAGAATACTTTTTTGAAAAAATTATACCAAAACCTGGTGAGCAATGCGATTTGTAGCAAGATTGGCATGGAAGAGGATCCTTGTAGAACTAGAAGATGCAGTTTTCTTTTTTAATGCTGTTGAAATTGGATTGAGAATACTTTGTTGAACAAATTATACCAAATTAAATCATAACCTGGTGGGCAATACGATTCGTAGGAAGAGTGGGATGAAAAAGCAGCCTTGTAGAACTCCAAGAAGTAATTTATATTCATTAAATACTATAGAAATTGGATAGGGAAAACTTTGTTGAACAAGTTGTGCCAATTTAAACCATAACCTGGTGGGCAATACGATTCGTAGGAAGAGTGGGATGAAAGAGCAGCCTTGTAGAACTCCAAGATGCAGTTTTATGCATTAAATACTATAGAAATTGGATAGAGAATACTTTGTTGAACAAATCATACCGAATTACACCAAGACCTGGTGGGAGTATACTTTTTGAGAGAAATCTTTCGAGAAGATGTATCTGTAATCCGTTGCTCTAATTCATCCTGCTACCTTAGAACACTCCACCTTTCTCAATTCTCAACATCACAAACAATTTGATAGTTTTTTTAAATGCATAAACATCACTAGAAGTTGAGAATTCTTTCATATTTGAGTAGATTTTGCAGAATAGGCCCTTTCTTGTGGCTCCTACTATTCGGCATTGCAATCAGTTGCTCGAATTCTGCCATCTTTTTGGGGACTACAACTCTTCCTCATTCTTCATTTGGCTTTCCTTTTTGAATGGAGTCCCCAACATGGACAACGATTTTTTCAAAATTACAGACACCAATTTAATGATAATTTGATTTGATGATCCTTTAAGGGGGTCTCAGTCGGTCGCCATTCGTTCCTCGTTCCGAATTAGTATTTAGCCAAATCGAAGGCGCAAAAACACATAAAGTTGTACTTAAATTGGAAATTTTAAAGGATTTTAGAAATTTATTAGTGCACGGACCTAGGGAATTGAAAAACTGAAATTTTGCCGCTGGAATCATCAAAATCGAACAATGTAGTAGTATTGGTATAATAATATTATACCAATATTATATCATATATATTATATCACCTCACCATATCGTATCACAGGTACCGTTATGATGTACCTGATGACTTGGTATTCATAAACACCCCTCTTAATCCCGTTTCGTAGACACGTGTCCTCCACGTTTGATGCGATTTTGAACTACCAAATGACAAGGTGTTCAGACAGAAAAAAAGTAGAAAAATATAAAGATAGAAAAAAAAATCGTCCCACGACAAACCGAAAAGAGAACCTCCTCCGTCGCGCGCCTTCGGCGCTGTTGAAGTAGGTCAAAAATAGAAAACAAATATTGTAAGAAATTCAAGTTTGCGCATTTTAAAACGGTATCATTGGTTTGGCCCTAATAAAACACGCAGAACAATGTCAAATTTCATCAAAATAGTGTTACAATTTCTTATAGTAAGTTTATAATAATACGTCCGAAAATCAAAATAAACGTCGATTTCAAGAAACCGTATTGAATGAAAAAGTTAAGGTACTTAATGAAAAAAAATGCCCACGGCATAACTGAAAAACCATATATCTCTTCTCTTCACAATCAACGTGAGTTTATAATGTATTATATACCTTTAGTATAATTATATAATATAGTTTCAGTGTATAAAGTGACTATTCATTCAACTGAAATATATAATAAGTGGAAGTTTATCAAAATCATACGAGGGGTTCCCAATAACGGACAGTTGGCGAAAACAAAGGTTTTTAATCGATTGTTGTATACTAGTTGACAATTTTTATACTGTGGTTAGTATTAGATTATTGTATACTAGTTGTCCACTAGAGGGGTCTGCCTCAGGTACCCCCATATAACGGATTCTTGGCTTCACATGACGTCACTTCTCTTCGCTTCCTCCTCATTGGTGACGTCACCTGAAATCTTCTCACTCCATTTACAGACAACTCGTCGGAGTTACCAAGAGGGCCAGAATTTGAGTTTGAAATAGCCTCATGAGTGATCCCATCGATTTCCCTTGTTATAAACACATAACAGAATACTTTTGAGTTGACGAGGTGCGTCGTTAGTTTGCGTTACTTCAAATTACCACTAAATTGATGTTCCTTGAAAGGTCAGTTTCGGGGTGTCAAAGACACGATTATCGTCAATTACTGCATATTTCGAAGGCAAAACCCTGTAGACGATAAAAGAAAAAACGATATTGGTCGGTAATTCGTGCGGATTACGCCGTGTGTATACGAGCTTTTAGACTTCATTAAATTAGAGTACGAGATTAAAAAATAAAAATAAAAACCCTACGTTGTTTGCACAGAACAATGGAAACGTAGCGCTTCTCATTCGGGATGCCTCACTCCCCTCAGTCACCTGGGAATATCTGATCCATCTCTGCCAAGATAGAAGGAAGCTAACAATATCGTCGTGCATATTTTACCGCCCGAAAAACCCTTAATAACTCAAAACCACTCGTAAAATTTCGGGGTTTCGAATACCTGACGAAACAAGGGCGACTTTTCATTGTTATCCGTCGGATAATGGACGATAACTCGGTAGACGGAATGAGTCGTAATTAAAGGCCGATGAGGGGTATTCTTTTTTCATCTACTTTTCTATAACGAGGTTCTGAAGGTGCTCCGGAAAGGTCGTTTTCTCTGATGATTCGTTTCCCGTTTCGAAACAAACATTGCGGAGTTGAACTACATGTGGAGGGATAGTTGGGGCGACCTGATATTCCGAGGGAACCAGTTTCTCGCCTTTCACCACTGCTAAGAAATCATCTCGTTTTATCAGAGGTGCACGTAGATTTTTTTTTTCAGCGATCGATAAACAGGTATCTTTTCGGGGGAGTACCAGGTGGATTTGTATCTTATCTAATATCGTTGAATCGTTTTCAATAATTACCATCCAAGAACGTATGAATGAGGATCCTTTGTCGACATCCTCTCAAATTCTACAAGTCCACACGATTTATGTAAAACAAATCATTCGTATTAACTACAATTTATTGAAATGAAACCAAACTATAAGGAATCCATAATGGATGGATTGTCGGCTTTTATTCCTGGTTTAGTACATCATAATTTTGACATTGAAGGTGAAAATGGCGGAATTCTTATGATATCTCTAATACGGAAATAAAAACAAGCAGAACATTGAGGTTGTAAGCGGAATATTTCTATCTCTGACTCTTCAAAAGCATCATCACACTACTCATTGTGTAGGTCCAAACAAATAAACATAATGTTTAGTAAACAAAAAGAGTAGAAAAAAACAGTTCCGATATAAAAATTTAAAGTCGTGAAATTTGAGCATATTGTAGATTTTGTATGAGAAATTCCGAGTGTCGCAAACAGAATAAATTCTCACTTAACCTCTGGTGTGTATAAACCCTTTGATGGACTCCCAGTGTATAAAGGGTCCGACAGACACGCAGCAACTGTAGAGTTGTTTTTGAGACACATAATGGGTTAATTGATATATTTTTCGTCAAACCAACACTTTATTAGTTAAAACAAAGAATTTAGATTTACTCCCAAGTCTCTATTGGAGTCTAATTTGAACAGAATTTCAAAAACTATGATCTATGATATCCAAAATGCGAATTCAAGACCCCCTCCCCCACCACTGTTCCTGCAACGGTGCCAGTCTAGGTACTGTTCGCAGATAGAAAGAATGCGGTTGGCCGATTTCCCGAAGGGTATACCTGCTAACATAGACGACTACCTGTTCCAAAATCTTAGGTAGCCTGTTGAGTCAGTGTGGGGAAAGGGCTGAGCCTCAGTAATCGTAATCCAGGCATTGAGCAACTAGAGTCATAATAAGGTAGAGAGCCCCTCCACTCAGCCAACTGTTAAGAAGGATTTTTATCTCGAATGTGAGTTCACTAGCCCTTATGTTTACCCTACAGTCGCTTTTAAAATTTGAAAGAACTTTAGGTACTGGAAGCGTGATTTTATTTTTGAATGAATGAATGTACATTCTCTTAATTAATAAGACTTTCCCCAGGGTAAGGAACGTGTTTTATCTTTTTATTACTAGTGTTTTTTATTTGTTTTGTTTTGCCTGTAATAAATCAATCCTTTCACTTCATAATTGTTCGCTAGTCAACAACCCTCGGTCTCATTTTCCCTGGCTTGAGTGGCAGGTAGAAGAAGGAAGATGTTTTTGGGATTGTAATACTCATGGACACCTCACCAAACCATATGCATTATTTCAATCTGCAAACATTAGGTAATCCGCAGAAGTTCACATCCTTGTTCAAGGTGAAACACACAGGACTGGTGTCCTGGCACTACTAATTACTTTCATGGTGTACTAAGAATACTTAATTTATGAAAATCCAGAGCTATATAGATAATGCCAACTCAATTTCATAGTTTGGGTACAATTAATTAAAAAAATCGGATATTTTGTGAATATTATCCTCCCACTCGCTCCCTTCCCACGTTAATCTCGAAATTCTGGTGAAATAATGTAGAACTCGTCATCTGAACAGAAAAAAATTCGAAAATCGGTTGGAAATTGAGGCGCGGTCAGAGTACTCAAAATTATGCCCGAACACGTACGTTTTTTGGTTGCCTGTATAAAGTGACTGAGGGACACGGTGGTTTTCAGAAACTAGGGAACAAAGTACTTTTCATGGCGGTTAGATCACAGCTGAAGGTTTGAAATGGAACGTTCCGTAAAGAGGGGGCAGGTACTGAGCGCCTGGGATATTCTAGATGCCCCCTACTGTCAACATACTTCATTGAAATTTTCCTCGTGTCTGTCAGACACTTCATACACACCTTAAGAGTTAAGTCAAAATTTGAATTAAGAGACATGATATTTGTAATCAAAAACCTGCTGAAATTTAAAGATTTAAAAATCGATAAAATTTACAATTTTTTATTATTATTATTTTTTCTGTACAGAAAAAACAATTATACAAATTTTCTCGGTTGAGATTGAAGAAAAATTTGGGAGAAAAATGTTCAAATTTTGAATTTTTGGACGTTGCGTGATTATTGATTTAAAATTGGAAGACGTTATAAAATCGTTTTGAAGCTCAAAGTGGTGGCTTTTGGAACTAACGGGGTGATGTGGATGATGTGTGAAGCAGAGGTTTTTTATGCTCACTCTTACACCCCCCATATTGTTTGTGTTCTTGGTTGATGAAAACGATGTTTTTCCTACTAACTTAGTGTTCAGCAGTGTCGTTGACAGACATAATTTTCATTTCAATTGTTATACCGTTGAATGAGTTGATCTCGTACAGTCTTACTTGGGATCTACTCGAAAACTACTCACCGATACTATGTAAGCGGAGGAAGTGTTTCCAAGTTTTTTCTTTTAATGACAAATCTAGAAGGGGAGGAGGTGGTTTTCCTTTCGAAATGACAGTTGTAAAGTTGACTTTCTTGCAGTGCGTGCCATAAACCGCAGTTTGATGGTTTTGCTTGAACGTGAAGTTTTCATCGTGATGGTTTTATGCCGAGTGACTCCCGTCAATTTTATACATTCGGGACGTTATATGGCCGATTCAAACGAAAAATGCTTCAGGAAATAATTCTTCGTCATTTGGCTTTCTCTTTCAAAAATAGAGTTGTCTTTATGTATCCGAAAAAAAAAATCATTTTAGAAGGTAAGCAGTAAATAATACCGGGTTTTCTCACGTACACAACTCAGCCGAGGTAAAACATCATGATTTTGACAACCTGAAAACTTATGTGCATTCTTCACTTCGGTTGTTGTTGTCTTCCAATCCCCCAAAATTCAGAAATTGAAAATTTGTCTTCTTTATCTTCAATATGATTTAAACTGAACCGAACGCTATGAACAATTTGTTCAAATTATCTCATATAAGGGTCGTTTTAATTCAGGCCAATATTTTAAAAATAGGTCTGAGAAGTTTTGTGACAGAATGGTCATATTTATAACGTTATGACGGTTGAATCATAATATACAAAACCATCTTGGTCACATTTTGGATTTACATTGAATTTTGAGGATCATTTTGGGAAGAAGGCATTTATGATGAACGAGAGGAATTTTGTTCATAGAATACATCATAATTTGATGAAATTGGTGAGTTGTATTACATGTCGAGTATACTTATGTGCCTATACTTGTCGGTACATACGAGTGTTCACCTATTGTTGGCATCTACTCATTCATTACGATCACAAGAATGCCTTTTCGTCTATACCTTTTCGTCATTGAGGTTTCTTTTAGAACAACTTTATGTGATAATCGATAACCGTGTTTTAAGGTAGGTACATTTATACACAGGCTATCCATATGACCATCGACTGAGAAATTGATACCTATAAAGGTGCTCAAAAAGTCGATAGTAAAGGTATTAAGTTCTGTGAAATGGTTCGAACCCTTACAAATCAGCCAGCAAGTTTTAACTAAATGACGTGTGTAAATGGGGTTTGAAAAGATCTAACGCGACTGAGCAGGAGATACCATCAATTTGAAAACTATGAGATTCATAGGAGGCCTTCGAGATTCCAACCACCACAAACCCTGAGAACTGCATCAGGAATGGATGGGAATTGAAAAAGGTTTGCTAGTTCCAAGGAAGTTTCCTTTGCTACTGCCAAACAAATACTCTCTCTTTAAAATTGTCAAAGTGTTATGTAAACTTTGTTTTGTTTAACCGGAGCATTAGAGATTGAGAAGCTGATAATTTTTTATAATCCATGATAGTTCACCAGCACTTCATTATTTTTTGTAATCTATGATAACGGTTCTTGTAGTTTACCAGCACTGCCTATCCACTAAGGTTTCGTCCAAATTGAAATAATTATTTGTTCGTAACAAGCATTTGTGTACAATACAGACCTATATACACGAAATAAAAGTTGTTCAGGATGGTTTGAAAAAGATTTTTTCAAATCAGGTTTTTCAAATTTCAAGTTCAGGTTTAAAATGATTTTTCTTCATTTTTCAAGAGTTAAATCAATAGTTTTTAGTCTCTTTGTAGAATTGGAAGCGACATTACTACTGAGCGATTCTTGTTTTGTATGAGCTAGGATAAAAGCAAGGCAAAAAATTGATAATAATAAAATATATATAAAAATTTTAAAAAAACTGCCCTACTGCACCCCCCGGTTTATTTCTTTTTCCATACTCTGCATGAAATCATAGGGACACAGAATGGGTTTTTGCGATGCTAGTCATCCGTTAAATAAAAAACAACAATAATAAATGTGGAGTCTTTGGCAATAATAAAATAAATAATTGTTAGACATTTAATTTGGTCTAAAACCCTATAAATGTTATATAAATAAATATGTAACTACAAGAAAAATACTATATAAATTGAGAGCTTTCCAACGAATGGTGAACAATTTCTGTGCAATGAACACTGCGGGAGTTCTATTTCCTTACCAACGGCTTGGTTGCACGTGAAAATCATTATAAAAGGCGCGTAACGGTTTTTTCTGTCGCTTTTTCGTGACGATTTTTTTTCGGTAGGTCATCGCAAAAACACATTCTGTGTTAAAATAAAATGAAGTACAAAGAAGGACTATATGGACAAGAAATATCTAGATTTTGGAGTACCGAACGATGTTATTATCTCATGTAACACATTTGGAGAGATTGAATCATAATTTACCTTACTACGCGCCATTTTTTAGGGTATGAAAGTAGTGATACTTCCCGATTGTCGCATAAGTTTAGAACTTTGCCGTCAAAGAGAGTACAAAGTAGACGGTCTATGATGAGACACATAAACGAGAAAGCTTCAGGTCACAAAACAAGCGAATTCTCTCGAGTCACCGTCCGTGACGAAGCAACAATTCACTCAAACCAAAACACGACCACCTAGCTTGGTCTTTTTGTGCGCCTCCTCTACACTCCCCCGAGGGTGAATTATGGATTTGCTCTCGCTTGTACTCACAGTTCAGGTCCACGTGTCTTATTTTCCGCTTTTTCTTCCTCCTCTTCCCCGAGCAACGTCCGGGCAACGGAGGGAAACACGGGGAAGGAGTTGTCTACTTTTCTCGAGAAAGGAAGAAAAAACACCCGGTGAAAATGCGGCCGCGGAAAAACCTCTTGTTGTCGTAATTGAATCGGACCTTTGTTGTCGCTACCAGGTCTATGCTGTATAAATATTCTTTATCTCCGTTGTGTGTTCGACATCCAATTTTGCGTCGTAC
Source organism: Apolygus lucorum (assembly GCA_009739505.2). Lineage (NCBI taxonomy): Eukaryota > Metazoa > Arthropoda > Insecta > Hemiptera > Miridae > Apolygus > Apolygus lucorum. The sequence goes on from CM019178.2 coordinate 1,922,298, forward strand.
AGAAGTACCGTCCTGTTTCACAATGAAACTCAAAAGAGACTGATCTCTCCATCTGTGAAAAGGCACTTGAGTAGTTTACTTAGGTATGAACAAATCTGTCTACTTTAAAGTCTACAGTTTCCAGAGTTTTGACCAGATATTTTTTTTTTCCTTGAGAATATTAATTGATGAGAATTGAGGTGATGATTGGGACCATTTTCAATTAAACCGTCAACACTTTGAGCAACCTCATTTTTGAGCATCTTCAGGCTAGTGAGAAATGCATTTTTTTTCTGGACGATGGTTGTATTGTATTGAACAAGACTGCTGCAGACTGCTTGGAGAATCGTTACAAAGATCCATATTTACCCTTTGAATTGGTTAGTAGAGTCATCTGAAGTGGTGTTTGGGCAGCTTTTCAATGAGAATGCAAGTACTTATACTCTAGTCGATAGAATTGTCTCGAAGCATCATAGAGCAACTGCATTTTAGGACTGTCCAATGATAGGGGGAAGTGCTGTCTTTATGCGTCTTTTGGTGTCAGACGATGGTTGTTGATATCACAGCTTGCAGGAGCTCATTAATATCCAAAGCTACCTGTACTTCTTGCATCGTGAGAAGTTCATTTGTTGGAGGTTTGTTATCCACATTAGGATTGCTGGAGACGGCTTAATATTTTGATGTCCCTACTCCACTGATGCTTTCGCTAAGAGGATCCCCATAAAAATGCGGGTTCACTAATGATTTTTGGTTTGCGAGAAGTCTTCTTGAGTGGAATCAAGTGGGGAATCTGGTGCTCATATCTGGACTAAAAGAAATTGCAGATTTTTTGATGTAAGATGACAGTTGTACGTCATTGATGCCACGGATTGGAAGATCCTTGAAAAAAACTACATTTGAAAAATCCTCTCAAGTGCAACAGGAAAATCAATAATGCCATGCTTAATTGCTGATAGTCAGTATGGTATTTTGTCACCGCATAGGAGGCCAAGGATCGTAGTTTTCCGCATAGGATATCACGAGTTAGTTAGTTTTAGCGGTCATTATTTCCATCATCCTCAACCACCACAAAACCTTTCGGTCACCCGTGTGTGAATAGTTGATCTCAATTTTACTCATGTATCATATTTCAACAATGTCTGGTTGGGAGTCATCTGGCGCCAGATTGATGCAGTTTGGAATAAGTACAAAATTAATACTGAAACTCCACTACTGGGGGATTCATAAGCTTTCCTAGGAAATATTCATTTCATGAGGTGCACTCGGTTTGATCAGAAATTTCACCCACGGACTGGCTCATAGGGATCATCACATGGAAATCTGGGGCGAGAAGGCGGCTGACGTTTCTGCCATCAATCATCCGCTCCATTAGACAAGATATGGGAGGAAACCCTTCGCTGGAACTACACAACAGTTGCTGCATATTGAAGTCGCTAGTCGGCGGTCAACTGCTGTCGTGATGCTCCTTTAATGACAACGGCGGTACATTATTTTAAAATAGTTTGGCGACGTCGATCAGTACGGGTAATCCGTCATCTGTAAGTATTATTCAATACGGCGCAATACCAGGATAACCGTAATAAACCTCAAATCACCGCCTCAATCGTTTTCTCGTGTACAATGACATTTCGAAAAACTATTCATTGATTGTAATGATGATACCTGTTGTTGGAGTTCGTACACTGGATGTTCGAATGAGTGTATTTCCATATATTCTTGCATTATGTACGAATTTTAACACCAACCGAGAAAAACTCCGCGAGTTCAAGTCTGAAGTATTGACTGATTTATGAAACTGAAGAGGGGTCATTTCTTCGAGCAAAGAGTGCTCGGGGGAAGGTGTACTAAGAAGGAATTCATTTTGTCGTTAATGAGAAGTTATCGTATTGGACCGACAATGTAGAAAGAGTAGTACTAGAGCGCCCTAGATGAAACCAAACTACTCATATAAATGCTATGTGTGATAAAATGCTATTTTCCGGATTTTTTTGGACAACGTAAGCAATACTTTGCTGAGATTTTGGAACAAAGCACAGGAGGCAATTTGATCTTGAGTGTAGCACTTCAAACAGTCTGATATTAGGATGTACATACCAGAAACTGGGTTTGTAGTAACTTGTAACAATCACTGTTACCGAACAGAATGCATATCACGTGTTAGCTAATTCTCCAACCATGAGCTCAGATCAATCATAAGGAGTCACATCCAACCACAAGATCCTTCTGTATTGATCCTACCGCGTTTATCAAACATCATTCCTGGCGGAGAATCCTTTTCTGGTATTATGATGACTGGAGGCAGAATGCGGTTGGGGCTACCTTTACCGCGGGGGATGGTTGGAACCTACGTCTGCCAGTTTATTGGTGAAATGCCACAGCCCCCCCCCCTGACCTTGAATCTCCAGGCTCTGCCCTCTCTCGACATGATTTATGATGATCTAGATTAACTTTTTTTTCCTACTCCTCTCTTTTCTTTTAATGTTTGGGCAACAACAAACAGCCCCGGACCTCCCTTGAGCTCGGCTTCATCCGCGGGTCTTATTAAAAGTAGCTTAGAGTGTGGTATTCGTTTTATAAATTATCCGAAAGGGCTTCCACGTCGGGCTTCCCAACGTACTGAGAGGCAACATTCCCCTAGGTCGGCGAACCGTCTCGATACAAAACCTTGAACTCCATGTGTCATCTGAAACCAAATCCTGTCAATAAAAACGGAGTTGAGTAGAATGTTGTCTATTTCCACGAAAATAATGAGTTACAAGTTATAACTTGTAACTCATTATTTTCGTGGAAATAGACAACATTCTACTCAACTCCGTTTTTATTAAAATGGTTTTCCACAATCTCATCGCGAGTGATTTTATTCGTAAATCCTGTCAATCTGCAGTTGTCTATAAGAACTATCATGGTCAATCCATCAATAAATTACTGGTGTAATGTGTCCTATTCAATAACTGGACCAAAATTTGGTCTAGATTTGTCCACATTTGATGTAGACATAGAGGAAAAGGCATTCATTTGCGGCGAACAGATTCAGCCTATAAAAGTGTTTCTGAATTCTGGGTGCTTCCGGAACTTCTCCCTGGGTCTAACGGCACCATTGAGGTTCTATTCCGGTTATGGTGTACACTCTCTTCTTACCAGTACTGCTCCTGGAGAAGTGCTGACCATTGCTGACATCCTTCCTCATTGACTGGTACCCGTAAGATCAGAGCATCCCTGGGAATCAAGTCCAGCAATTATCACATATTCCCTGATATATCACGAGACCGAGTTCAGTCAGTGGCTTAAGGAGAAGGTGATTTTCTGTACTGCTGGACGCTACTGGTTACGGGTTTTAATTGCTTCATCAGTCTCCCAACGTTCCAGGGTATCTCATTATTACCTCGTTATTATGTCTCTAGAAAAAGAGACATTTCTCGTTCATAGAATAAATAAGAACTACATAGGAATCATGGTCTTGGGCAATGCTCATTTCAAGTACATGGCACGGGATTGGTGTATGAATTTGAAACACTTCTATCCCTTCCATTATATATACTATGGAATACATGTAACAGGTTTATGAAAATTCAAAAATGGAAACAAACGAGGAAACTTAGAGAAAAAGGCTTGTGAATTCTAAACTGCGATCCACCTATAATTAAGCAGAGCACGACCGTAGGACATTGTCTGGCGTTCCGCATGGCGTCCGGTCAATTGTCTGCAACTTCCCCAACATTACCGGCACCTGTCTTTTTTTTACTGGACAGCCTCTTTTCGATTCCAACTGCGCTACACTCGTAGAAAAGGCGACTTCGAACATTGAAAGGGAGAGGGAGTGAAGACTGAAATGTGCAACTTTTTGACCTCAGCTCTCTACTTCTGGGTAGATTACTTGGAAATATTTTCGTCTAAATTTCAGTTTTCAGTGTTGTTAACTCAAACAGCTTTTGCTTATGAGGATACTAGTAAGACACAACCAGTAAGACAATACCAGCATTGTACTATTATGCTTGGGCGTAATGATATTATTAACTCGATTGGCTTTTCTTTCCTGCTCAGTGCAAAATATATATATAACGCGTCTAGTGGAGTCTTCTGGGAACCACAAACATTACGCAACTCGTCACAACACTTCCGCAATAACCAACAATTCAGTAGATAGAAAGTTCAAACCACAATTGACCGTATTGATTGAGATGTGCACTTTTACTTTCGTGCGCATTCAAAAACCAGACCAGATGAACCAACTCCTTGAATTATGTGGTTTCAAGTATCCATTAGTCTGCGGCTTCTTTGACCCCAGACGAACAGAGCCTGAACAAATTAATTACAGATCTCGTTACATCTTTCTCGTCGGTTTTTTTGTTTTTTGTTATCGTTCGTTAAAAACGCCAATCCGCATTCCTGAACCTTCGCGGAACGTCACGCTGGAAAGATGATATTTAAAAAACGACTAAAAGAAACGAGCAAAAAAATGGAAGTTGCGGAAGAAAAGAAACTCCTGCGCCGCTATGAAGATTTGAATTTATTATAAGGATTTAGGGATCGGCTTTGGAAGTTGGCAGAGTCGCGTTTTATAAAATCATGAATCAACCGGAATTTCCGTGACGAGCTCAAATATCGCTTACGCCCTGAAACTCCTCCCGTGCTTATGGGCCACTTCAAACCGCGCGCTTATTGATTTCCGCTGGTTTAGTACACGAAAAAAAAAGAAAATCTATTCAGGTGCTTTTTCTTTTTTGATTCAGATTTATATGATGGCAGGTCATGTTGAGCAGTACCTGAAAGAAGAATCAAATTTATACCTATTCGTAGAAGCAGCATCTGGAATAACAGTTCGACTCACTGACCTACTTACATACTATCCTAGCCACTGGCATTTGCGTGGACCTATTTCATGAGAAAATTGAATATCAGTACTTTTACAACTCTGTCATTCATACTATTAGCATTCGAGCCTAGTAAATTTTTCCTATCAATACTTTGTAAAAGTGGAGCAGGTTCAGACCAGCTAGTTGGTACTACTCAGGGGAATCCGATATCTTTTCATATCTTTAGTAAACTAACTATCACATCTTGTGCTGTTTCTGCTCTGAACTCTATGTTTACCATGATAACTGACTGCTTCTTACTCTCAGAAATTATCCCATGATGGATGGTCCCAAATGAACTGTGTCGTCTTGTTTCTTCTAAAAAAAATACTGGCAGAATATTTCAAGATCTTCACCAAATATAGAATCGACTCTTCTTCAAAGAGACCCAAAAGTACGTTTTTAAATGGGTATTTTTCATTCAAACATCAGAAGTTTCTGGTAGAATGTTCGCAAAATACAGCAACTATTCTTGTTGTTCTGGAGCAGAGGATAGTGATCGGTATGAACGAGTAACGTTAAGTTCTATAAGTGGTACAATGCATGAAATCAGATGCTTCGGAAAACATATTAATTCTGCCTACACTACAACCTTTAATTTAATTTCTCTCTGATTTATCAGAATAATAATAATTATATTTTTTCCTACTCACGATGTAGGATCTTATGTTGTTCGATCTTGCTGAGAATCTCATGATCCACTGATCTGATCACAATCTCAGGATGCACCATAAGTGGTACTCCAGAAATCCTAGGATTCCTCTGAGCTTCCTACTTCAACCTGCCTCATCAAAACGGAACCTAACGTTTCGCATCGGTCTCCCTTCTCCTACCGGCGTAAAATTTCATTTCGTACGGTTTTTCATTCCTGAGAAGGAGAAGAAGTGCCCGAACCGGATTAGCATAACAAGGCCTCATAATGACGTTGGAGCACGCTCGAGGAAATGGGGTTTTACAACTTTCTCGGAGAAACAGCTATACTTTTTTTCGCTACGATGCGTGCGGATTCATTAGAAGTTGAGAATGTCCTTGCGCCTCTTGCATTATGAGTTTTACGACTTTTGCTTACTGATTTGTCGAGTAATGAAGTTGTTGCTGCCTAATACGTGTGTTATTTACTCAACTTCGATGATTCAGGGTAGTTATTAGAAACCCATAATAATCGACCTTTAAACGTTCTCTGAATCAGTTGACATTTTGAGTGAAACATCATCATGAGGCAAAGAGACCATATCTCTGACTAAAGAGTGCACCTTCATACTAAAACTTTTAATTCTCTAATTTGAAATACTGCCGCCATAATCACCTAAGAGGTTTCAACTGTCTACTTTCATGGCAAATATAATGTATTTATTATTACATCATCTCTGTTTTGAGAACCTTATGGGCAATGGGCATACCTATTTTAGTATTACAAGAGTTGTTACTGGTCCACCAACTGATTTGCTTAGTTATAGGATAATTGAATCCACGATTGGTTGTAGTTTTGAAGCTGTGATGGACTCACAAGGTCCAATAAAGTGCTCTGCAATGAGCATCATTTTAAGAGCCTCTTACTTTGAGACAGATGAAATTATGAGTGAAGAACATAAGGACGTGGTGGAGCTGACTTCCATTTTCTTGAGCATGTCTAGATGAATAGCACCGTCTGCAGATATTTGTATCGGAATTGTTCTCCCTGGGAAACTTGGGAATTTACGGTCGACTCTTGCCATCTTCTTGCAAAAGGCCCACCCACATGAGTCTTCCGTGCCGTACATTGTAAACGTGTTTTATCCCAGTTTCGGAAGCATTCTCGGTAATTTGACTTACATTAAAATCAGTTTTTGCTGACCAACCGACTGATTTGCGTCGTCGTAAAGTCATTGGAAGCTATGATTGACTCGCCGTGCCCTCGCAAGAGACAATATCTCTGCCTGCCGCGTTCCATAAAGCCTTCAAAAGTGCATCATTAAGAAAAGGCCTCAGCCTCCACTGCAGGGGTGAGGGTTGCGTTCGCTTTCAACTTTTCCCACGTCAGGTTCGTCTTCGGACTGTTATTTCCACCGACTACCTGCAAAACCCATCGGTGAATTGTTATTTATGTTGAAGGCACAGCGGAGCTTGGGAGTCCGCCCGTAGGAAATCATTAGAGCCGTTTGTAAAAAAACCCTCGTCAGAGAATTTCAACCGACACCACCCTCGCTTTTTCGAATGCAGTTCCTGGAGCCATAAGACTCGAATAAACAACGTCACTGGCTTTAATTAGTTGGGTCTCGAGATTACAGTAATTTTCTATCATAAAAATTACTTCAGGGCCCATAAATGCCCGCGCCCGTTTGGAGGCAATTTTCATTGACCCTTCTGAGGTTGAGGTCGGACGTTCACGCACCAGTCGATTCGGACCAGTCAGTTCTTTATTGTAAGAATGATATCCCTGAACACAATTGATGTGATCGATGAAGTTTTCGCCAAGATGTCGAAAACGTTCTAGATCCGAAACCTAACACGTTAAGGTGTTTCTTCAACCACGGAAAGCTCCGAAAGGAATGCCGTGTCTTACGGATTAGACACGCCTCGAATCGGGACTCAGCCGCGGCTCAGAAACGTTTAAACCAGAAATATAAATAACGAAGCTGATTGACAAGCCCGTGAGAAGCGATGGAAGGATCTCGTAGCCTCGACTCGCGCTTGACCTCTTCCAGGCTCAGTAATTGAATATTTGTTTAGGTGAAAGCGGGCGCCTTGAAGGATGAGGGGGGAGTGTCGGCGTTCTTGAACCTTCTTTTTCTTGGGGTCCTCCACGGCACCGCCATAAACTTGAAGAATAGGGTTTACCTAGAGAGGGCGGGAGAGGAAAGAGAGAACAGAAAGGACAGAGAACGGAGAAGATTTTACTCAATAGCAATCATTATGGCTGACTGAAATATAAGTTGAAGTAAAACAGTTAGAGAGAAAAGGGCAGATTGCAACTGGATACTGAACAATCTTTTGTAAGTGAAGGAATTTTAATTTTTTCCCATTTTTGAACTATGATGAATTTTTATTCTCATTCATGTGTATTACAGTATTATTGAATACATTATACACCAAAAACCCCTTAACAGTATTCTTCCCAACGAAAACATCCTTTCATATCAAGTTACGAACATGTTTATTTGTCTTGAGTTTTTTAGCAACTTCCTAGCTCATGTTATCTTCGGATTAACACATACATTCGAGAGTTTGGTTATTTTGTTGGTAGTCATGGTAATAAGTCATTTATCGGTTGAAGAACATGCGTTATGTGGTTTCTGTTTTTTGTCTCAACGCTTAAAAATAACTTCCGACTCTGTATTTTGCCAATTTTAAAGCCTACAACAGAAAATACAAGTTTTGGTCCTAATCAAACTATTGTTTAACACAAATAATAAATTATTGATTAAAAAATAAATGAAGAGTGTTGAACGTCGGACAAGTTTTTGAATCCTACAAGATTGTCTTTAAAAAACAATTTCAAAACTGTCCATAATGTAAAAATGTTGACGGTATTGGAATAGTACGTATCTCGGTCATTAGGTACAGTACCAAGTCATATCAATAAATCAGAAAAGGATGTGTACCCAAACAAAGGCTCACTGAAATGATAGTTGAACCATGTATTGCAATGTGATGTTGAGTCGACCTGGTTGAGTCAATCTTGATTCTACGTTGCTCTTCTTCTGTTATCTGTTATTGTAGTAGACAAGCGTTATTAGCTGCTCTATCTGAACCTGAAGATTGAGAGCATAGATTTTAGGTTCGTTCTCGATGTAAAAAGATTTGTTCAAATAGCTTTCAACAAAAAACAATTACTGAACTTCAGGGGATCCATCTCATTTTTAAAAATTGTCATTTCTCAACGAGGAAAAACTCACAAAACTTCAATCACAATAATGTCGAGAGAAAAACTTAACGATGCAAACCATACTTTTTGATATTCAGTAGACATTTGCATGCAACTACAATAAAAATTGTTACCGAAAAATTTCATGGCGCTGATTCTCTGAAAGTTTACAAGATAATCTTCCCCAAATGAACGAGAAAATTCGAAAAGGACATTAGAAAGGAGTCGAACCGTTACACGAATTGGAGCAAAGGAGCAAAAAAACGTAAAGATGAGATACAAAACTGCTGAAAGCCGCGATATTTTCCACTTCTCTCTGAGTATTACAGTGATTGCGAGAGGAAAGAAAAAGCTTCCTTCGTTCGCGAAGGCTCATCTTTCAATTTGATAAGTCTTCGATGGAACACTAAGGGAAATGATGGGAAGAAGGAATGTACGTTTTGTCGCTTTCAAAAAGTAAGCTTCGAGTAGAGTTTAAAAAAACCTGCAAAATGACGACGCTGTGGATGAATAAATGTATAACGTACACTGCTGGAAAGGGAAAATATACTATCGAGTTGAAAGCTCGGAATAAGTGGTTTTAAGGCGTATTGTCTTGGAGTTTTTTCGTGGAGGAAATAAGATACGTTCATTTTCGCATGAGGGCGGAGTAATATTGAAATGTGTGAGAAATGGGGGTAAATACGTCATGCGGGAGGACGTGTTGGAAAGGTATCTCTCGAAGGGTGGTCGGGAAAAAAAAGAATTTAGGAGTGGGTTTCCTCTCGTCTCCCGTTTTTCTTTTTTTTTTGTGAAAACAGTTTTTTAACCCCGAGAGGGAAGAAAAATGTTCGAAACGAAGTCACTGAAAACCAACAGGTTTTCCTCGTCAGCCCGAACTGCGAGCCAAAAATAATGAGCAGGGTTTGACTTAAAAGAAGGAATACAGAGGTTTCAATTTTCTTTCCTACCATAAATAATAGAAAAAACGAATGAAAAAACAAAAATCAAAGGCAGGACTGCGCTATTAGGGAAACAGTAAAATTGAATTAAATTTGGGTCATCGCAGAAAAACTGGAATAATTAAAACACGTCCGCGTAGGAATATTCAAAGTTGAGTGAGCAGAATAAATCTTTCAAGTTTCGGGTGTTCATGTCAAGGACTAAAGAACGAAAAAGGACCGATGATGTGCAGGAAAAAATAGATGAAGCTAACTTTTGGTACGAATTGATCTGCGATTGTGGTGGGTCAAAGTGGCTCCGTTCCAAAAATGTTGCGCAACCCACATTTAATAGAAATTTTGAGTTCTGAGGACCTCAATTGTTAGAAAAGACGGCACTGTGCAATCAATTAGTTCATGTTATCAATATTATGTTTTCCAAAACACAAAAAATTGAGGCTATTGATAATATATTTTCCATTTACGTCAAACGTTCGTGTCGTGGGGCTTGCTGATCGTATCACCTTGAAACTCAGGCTGTCATTTTGGAGTCGACTTCCAATTTTCTTCACAATTCAACCAAATCGGAGGAAATTGTGAGCAATTGATTAATTACCTGATTTCGGTTTTTTATTAGCAATGATAAATTTTTGGAATTGAGCAAGAAACACATTGTTTTAAACAGTCCTCAAAATTTGATGGATTACGTTTCAAGGTACGTAGAATCCAAAACTCGAATAAATCATCTCCCGCCGTACGTCGCACTTTCGTTAGTAACCATGGACCGATTTTGAGTTGGGCTTCATTTGAGGCCCCGAAGCTTTTGGTTACTGTCAGTCGCTAGCCAGTAAAGGGTGAAAGATAGGGGTGGAGAATCTGAGTTTTATTGAAATAAATACGTTTTTTTTTGTTGTGATCTGGCTTATAAAACTGTGTTCTTCACCCCATAAATTGGCCTCGTTCTTGATGTATTGCATGGTCGGAATGCGCAACGATAGTACTTCATTGTACCGAGAAATTCGTTTTGAACCATCAGATAATAATGACACTGGTAAATTGCCGTGAAATGAGCTCATGAGGGCGGGTGTATGACCTCAGAGCAAGTCCATTCGACACGTCCCTCGGTCTTATGCAGCGATGAAGATGATATAATTCATTCAAAGGGAGATTTGAGATCGATAGGCTCGAGCCCATTGAAGGTGCGGTAACAGGTACAAAGGTCAGCGTCGAGTGGGCGACGTCGCGCGTAAGGGTGGTCCGGGCGGAGAAAAATGTGATTACCGAGTGCGTGGACGTGTGTACACGGAGAAGAAACCGCGTCTATACCTACATCGTCGAACAATGGCGACGAGAGCAAAGGTGAGGGGCGACTTCCCCCGTCCTTAACCCCTAATTATTGATGAAGCCCGACCGAGGTGGGATAGGATGGGTAGGAAAGCAGTCCGAGCTGGGGACTCCAAAACCAGAAACTTCTCAGAGGGTCTATTCTACTCCGCATTGATCAAACTTCCACTTCACTCTCGGATGTTTTTCATGGTTGTTAATACAGACCGATCCATAATGACAAGGATTGCTGCAAGCTTGCAGTCCATATATCTCATTAAAAAAAAAAAAAAAATCATGATACCTTTTTTTTCGGCAGGCTGGTAAGAAAATCTTTGAGATCCATAGGTGGAGTTGAATCTCGTAATACACCTGGAAGGATCCGCATCTTCCAGTTATGTGGGATTCAAACCTACTAAAAACACCTCCTTTTCTCCCCCGTTGGAACTCAGCCCGGAACCGTTTAACACAGCGGGCAGCGGGCGTTTGAGTCCTGGGGTGTTTAATCTGCTGGGTGAGGGGGCGGACTAGATGCTCTCTACTTCTCGTTCTAATAGTATCTTCCTTGTCAGGATGCTTTCTGTGTACTCTGCCTAGCTGGTTCAGCTCAACATCCTCTGGTGTTGACTCTGGGGAACTAACTCCAGGTCTGCCATCAGCTGGTCTCTTTCAGGCATCCATTTGGTGCATTTGAAGAAGGTGTGGAGCACATCATCGTCATCTTTGTTCTGGCAGTGTAGACATGTTGGGGCAGATACCTTCCAAATCGTATGCAAATAGGCATAACAAAGTCCATGTCCTGTAAAGAACTGGGTAAGGAAGAAGTTCTCTTCTCCATGTTTCCTTTCAATCCACGTCTGAGTGTATGGCAACAGCCCTGCAGTCCATCTTCCTCTATGTTCTCTCGTCCATGTATCTTGCCATTTTGCCATTGTGCGATCCTTTCTTCCATTGCTATGCATGCCCTGTTTCCTTCATCCCTTCTCTCAAAGATTGTTTTCCTCTCTGAAGCCATCAGCTGAATGGGTTCATACCTTAAAAACAAGGTAGTTGTTTCTTAAAACACCCCGAGATAACAACAGAACAATGATAAACGTCACTTGACAGATCGTAGTTTTATATGGAACGTGCCTCTAACTCGAATACTTCAAAAATTATGTTCATGGTAAACGTCACAAAGTTTTGGTTAGATTTTGTGATAAGATATAGCAGCAACTGTGGGGCCAAATTTAATTTACTCCTCATTTCACGTACAGTTATAAATAATTGGTTCAACAAGAGGGCTAAATTTTGTGCGTAACGTTAGAAAAATGTTAAAATTTTATCTAATTTTGCTTCAAAATGGACGAGAACAATAACTGAAGAGGAAGCTTTCAGTTTTTCACGATCTAGTCAAACATCGTTCATTCGTGATTCTTGATGGGGATCACTTTTGCAGGGCATTGTACCATCTCATTACCAGTCAAGGTAGGTACAATTAGTCATAGACGACTTTCCGTAAATAAAACCACCAGTTTCGCTCTCGGATATAGCGAAACGGTGAAACCGCTAGACAGGAATTAATCAGAAGATTGGCTCTACCCTGATTCAAACAGCTCATTCGCTCAGCGCTTCTCCTGGAATTTGTAGAAGCAAAAAGCAATCAGCATCACTCACGAGGGACTTCGCGAGTCCAAGTCTTAAAAGATTGTTATTTTTTCATATAGGCGGAAGAGAGGTCAATTTCTCGATCCTTAGAGCCTAGTTGTTGTGCCTAGTGTCTAGATGCTGTGAATAATGAAAGTCCAGAATATTTTAGGCGTCTAGGATGTCCCTGGTATTCCTGCGAGTATAATTCTCAGACACCTGTAATAGTAATTAGTGGGGTACCTACCAAACCCATATCCTTGAGCCAAATCAAAATCAAGACGAGCTTTTTTAGTCTTATCATTAATGTCCGTAGCTGTTTAGACAATAAAAGCAAACAAATTCCAATCAGATGTTGGAAAGAGTCAACAAATTGCCCTAAAAAAAATTTTCATCGCCAAATTTTTGGTCACATTAATTTTTTTATTGGTTTATTTTATCACTAAACTATTTAGTCTCATGATATTATCGCCGATTTTCCAAATTAATGAGCCGTGGTGTAATCAGAAATTTTATGCAATCGACATTTTGGACGATCAAACTTTTTCCATATTATTTTCGTACCTCATAAAATTGACTCTCTCATTCAAATGATTGTCTCTCTCGGTCATCAGTGAACAGTTCTCCGTCCAAATCATCTGTTGGACGTGGTCGTTTTAATTTAATTCCCCAGCGAAAGAAAGGAAATTCCCATTTTCGTTGGCGATCCGCTATCAAGAAAATCTTCAAAGTTGTACCATCAAACCAAGAAGAAAACTCTAGTGGGAAGTAATTAAAGTTTATTGAAAAAGTTTGCATGGAATAAACGGTTGATGGCGTAGGGAAGTTATTCCGTTCTTTTAGCACAATGGAGCGTTAACTCCGGAACACTTTGTTTCTAAAGACATCGATGGAAATTCCGAAACAATTTTCTCGAAAGCAGATAACGTTCTAGAAGTTGAAATTAGTGGCGTGTGTGACCATCTACTGTGACCAGCAGTACGTTCCAGGTCGTGGGAGACCTTTTTCTGTATGTAAATACCACAAGAATGAAGAGAGGTAGAATTTACCGTTAAATTCCCTGAATACAGTTGATTGAAAATGTAATTGCTCCGGTGTATAAATTCATTTTGTTGTGTCAAACAACTCCTGTCGAGCCGAAAGGGAAAACAATCATCGTGTTGAAATGATCGACCAACTTTATGTTCCAATCATCTAAGTAAAACAAGTCGCACAAAGAACGAGCGACATGGCGTGCTGAAGAAAGTTCAATGTTTTCTGACGAACACTTGAAACTGCTTCACTGTCCACGAAGTTTGTTGCGTTTTGTTTGGAACTCACTTCTCAATCAAAGTACTATTTACTTAGCAACTCAGGAAGGAGTGATTTTCCGTACAGGATACGAATAACTTGATTCAAGTAGCTTATATTGGCCAAATTTCTCTAGTGGTTTGAGCAAAGCGCTGAAGTGGTGGTTGCGTTTACAAAAAACATTGCTACAAGTTTAGAAGAAAATTTTCTTCTGAAGCATGGAAAACACACTCAAGGAGTCAACTAAACTCACTTGATGTACCCACTTATGTTACAATAGTACGAATTGTACCCATCTCTTCAAGAAATGAATGAAAGAACCAGAATACCGAGGAGTCATTTTTTCGCTAGGCACCAATTGTCGCACACTGATGGTAATTATTACGTGTTCTACTCTGCAATCGAGATGAATGCTGATTGCTATACTTCCGTAATTAAATAATTTGAGTCTGAAAAAGCTGCGATCAAGATAATTTGATTTTGTGTGCCATCACCCTTTTGGAGCTGGTGCAGAAGATTCCCCTCAGAGTTCAAAGTAGCGAATTCTGGGCTTAAAAAAAGTTGTGGTGTCTTTGGCAAATTATTGAGTGTTTTCCGTGGAATAAATGCTCTTTTCCCTTGTAAGAATGAAACCTGTATATCACCAGTACAGTTTATTCACCCAGAGTTTTTAAAAATCAGTATTTCAGGGGAATGAAAAAATTGCGAAAATGGTTTCACAGTAATGTATTCAACATAATATAAAAATCTCGAACAAGCAGATCACATTCATTGTTGATGCGCTAACATCTCGCTCGTTCCTCCTCTCTCTTCATCCAGAGGATAAGATCTCTCTCGTTCTCGTTTTTGGCACCATTGAGTCTGTAAGGGTATTAACATTATGTAAGTAATGCAAATTACCAGAGGTTCTGAGAAGAAGAGGTCATCTTTTTTGATGACCGGTCATTAACCTGGTGCTCCCTACATGTGGATTATCCTGGGGAATGACAAAACACAGTTTCCCTTTGTAGGTAACTATTTAAAATACAGTGAAGTTATGACTGGAAGCTCAGCAACTGATCTAAATAATGCCGCAAGAAGAAAAATTATATTCCCCGAAACAACTAGGTAAGTTATGGATTACAGGGGAATGACATACAATAAAAATACTCACCAAGAATCTGATGGTTGAAAACACAAAATATCTCGATTTTCACCAAAAAAGACTTACCCCCCCCCCCCCCCCGCCATCCAAATAAAAAATATACAATTTCGCCACTTTAAGTGGAATCTCTCAAAACCCTCCACCAAATCAGTGTTGGATGTTAACGCATTGGGTGATGGACTTTTGGTTTATTATTTTCAATAATGAACCTTTAGAATCGACGAAGACAGTTTTTTTTAATCTATTTTTTAAAAATATATTTATTTTATTTAGACCCCAACTAGTTGTGCCCCAAAGCTTTTGGTTGATGTAGGTCACTTCTAAGCGTTGAAAAATGAGGTTTGACATTTTGAAAATGCCCTAATTCGAAAAATGTAGATATAAAGGTATTATTTTTCCATCAATTTAAGATAGTATAGAATTTAAAAAATTTTTAGAGATCACGCGGAGCCCTGTAGGACAAACCATTCGATCCCTACGAGAATTTAAGGGTTGGACTTACGATAAATCAGAAACACGAGTGTGAATCGCAAAAGAGGCCTAATTCCCGTTCTAATTTTAGCTGATCGAAATGCGATCGATGTTTTTTTCCATGTTGATTGGTGGTAGACGAGTGATCGATATAGAAAAATAATAAACCTTTGTATAATAATTTGCAGCGTTTTCTGACATAAGCTGGTGTGCTTGTTCTGGCATGAACAGACATGATTGTTCTGGCTGTTAAATTGTTGTTGTTCTTGTAGGAAGGAATCTTTGAAAATTTCAAAGTGAACAATCAGCCTACAAGGAACTTTTCTTTCGAGACAAAGAAGGAATTCGTTCGTTAGGGCATCAGCTACTGTTGGTGGGAGGGTTTTCCCATCACATCCAGCACATTGTTGTAAATCAGTCCAACACAACTTTCCGAGACTGCGACCCCCATTCCATTACGCCACCTGGCGATTAATGATTCATTTTAAAGTAAAAAGGGACGAAGAGGTGGGGCAGAGTTCACCAATTACTTTTTGACAAGGAATGGAGGTGATGGGCCCCCCCATTGTGAAGGGGGGCACGCCCTTCTTGATGCCCCCCCTTTCTATATTAGTTTGTTTCTGGTGAACAAAGAACTTGCTACTCGGCCTCCCGAAACCTTCCTCTAAACTTGATCCTCGACTTTCTTCCCTCTTGCGAAACTTGGCGCCCTCGAAGCTGATGGTTTAACTTTGGCCTTACCAAAGTGTAAAACTCATGTGCCCCAAAAGGGACGATCCTCCCGATATTCTTACGTGACCAAAATTGCATCTTTCCTTCCTCCACGCTTTTATATTATATAGATAGTTCGGATAGGCCCTGTGTAAAAGGGGAGGCTCAAAAGTCCGCCCTACCACCTTATAGCGGTAAACGAAAGTCCCTCCTCTCGCCCCAGCCCTTATGAAAGACATAAAACAACCTCCCGCTCTTGTATGCCCATCATGCCGCTTCCATAAGTCACATTTCCTAGTAAATGTTTTTTATATACTCTTCCTCCCTCCCTTAATGGCTCGTTTTGTTTTAGTCTGCAAACTTCTTCCCTAAACGCTTTGAATTTCTTCGGTAGAAAAACGCTGTCTTTGGCATATTGATAGCTGTCGAACGGTTAACGGCCTTTATTACCCCCGCATCGATCCTCATCTTTCATACCGGGTGCTTGGAAGTTCCCAAACGAGAAAATTGATGGTATTAGTCTGGCATTTCAGTGGCCATGGAGAATATCGTCATTACAGTCATCAATTCTGGTTCAAGCTGACTATAAATTAGACATTTACCTTGAAACTCTTGCTCCTTGGTAATTTCAAAGAGCTCATCACATCATAAATTGGCAAACGAATTATTCCTTTGGTTGGTAATGACATTAATTTTCCTCAATACCCATCGAGTGGTTCTTCTTGAAGATTTGCTATCAAATTTCTCTCTCAGTTGATGATAACTACAATCTTGAAGGGTGTAAACAACGGTGTTTGATTTATTTAAAGTCGATTTGGAAATGATTATGCTCATTGCGAGTATACAGGGTGTAACACTTACTTAAAGGCCACAGCCTAGGGATTGATTCTACGACTAATTTGTCACTTTTTCTGTCTCCTGACTCTGTTTTTAAAAACAAAATTTAGTCCCTTAATTGTATCCCTTATAATCTGACTTTTTTCGCTTTTAAGATTTTTTTCGTGTTTTCGACTTTGAATAATTAAAATGTTAATAACTTCTTCAATTTACTAGATACCCTCAAATTTGACGATACCATTAGAAAGAGCATTAAATTTCCTAACATCCTGATAGAAACCCAAAGTTTTTTAAATAGGCGAAACTGGTGAAAAATGAACTTGAAGAGGAAAAATGGTCAAATCTTGAAAAGGAAGGATGTTGACCTTCCTTCGGGTCTCCGCCACCGCCGCTATTCTCACTCTCCATCCAACACCGAATTCTGCCGTCAAACCGTCAATTTCGTTGAAAAAAAAAACAACATAAAACCCGTTTTTTCTGATTCGAGCGTGGTTTTCTCCACTAATAAAAATATTGGAAGCCGACCATACCGTTGGAAGGCTGAGCTTTTGGGGCAACTTGCATGCTTACAGGCAAGCATTTACACTCGGAAAGCAGAGACTTATGAGCGGTTGAAAAAAGTTGAGATTTTCAAGATTTGACCATTTTTCTTCTTCAAGTTCATTTTTCACCCGTTTCTCTTATTTTAAAGACTTAGGTTTTCCATCAGGGTGATAGAAAATTTAACGCTCTTTCCAAAGGTATCGTCAAATTTGAGTGTATCTTGTAAATTGAAGGAGTTTTTAATATCCTAATGATACAAGGTTGAAAACACGAATAAAATCTTAAAAAGTGAAAAAGTCAGATTTTATGGGGGCTCTAAGTCAAGAGACAAAAAAAGGCTCCCTACAAATCCCTACTAACTAAACAAACGGTACTGAAAAATGAAGAAAAACGGCTGCGCTGACCAACTGGCGAGACTGAGAATAGGTTTTATCAGTTTAGTACTCAATTTGAGGTAATTGCACGAGAGAGAAAAGGCTTGGTTTAGGGTTCATCTGATGACACAACTCCGTGGGAAGACGCTGGACAATGACCACCATCTGATAAGGGACCCCCCTCTCCCGCCATCTTGAGTCCGTTCTCCGTGATATTGAAACCGATAAGGATTAAACCTTCCCCTTCCACCGTCATACCGAAGTAATTAATAACTCCTCTGTGCCCAGAGGTAATTAAAGTCTTGCAACGCCGGGCCTCCAATCACTATATATATCATCCGAGTACAATACTACGCCTCGTTCCTTCTTCGTCTTAATTAATTTTCCTTGGCGTTGGAAGGTAATCGTGAGGTTATCTTTCTCCATCGCTTCGCTCACTTTGATTGATCTCGTTTCTCTTTCTGCTGTTTCATTCTGAAACCTGAGGTGTTCCCGCACAATTGTTCATTCTTTCTTTTTACAATTTGTACAACTTCAATTTACAAACAATTGAAGACAGTGAGGCAGATACAAGAGAATCCAGTTATGTGGTAGGTAACTGGCTTGTTTTGGGACTGAGTTGTATCGAGAGTCGTTGAAGTATTTGAAATGGTTTATTATGAAATTTGCAATGTTATCATCATTGAGTTTCTTTGAGTAGTCTTCGATGTAGATGGTTGTCTTGAGTGAAAGTTGAGGTCAACTACCAGAGTATTCACGGACTTACCAAATATAGCAAATCTTCAATTATGTCTCTAGTGTCTCGGATGGTTGAATATGTTGGCAGCGTCTTTGAGCACTTTTGATATAGTTCAGTTGTCTTGAGTGTCTTGTGGTGTCTTATATGGATATTATGTAAGCATACTAACAGACGGTGGCACGTCTCCAGTAATCAGGGAGTTGGTCTGGATCTGAGAGAAACTTTGATTCATATTATTGCTTGATGTAGTTTTGGTGCCTTTAAGTTGTCTTATGTCATTGAGGTGTCTTGGATTATTATGTAAACATAGATGTTAAACTTAAGTTGAGGTCATCTTTTCAAATCCATGTGACTAGCTCTCATCGTCCAAACAAATAAAAGTGATTCACACTTAAATACGCTTGTGTTAACTCACTTAAATTATGAAACCAATTGGATTGGTTCAAATTTTAATTCGAACGTTTTCTTTCAAATATTTAACGTAAGTCGTCTTCGCAATTGAAAGGGAATTTATCCGCCGCGTCAATTTTTTAACCAATATTTGTGTGAATAAATATTATACAAATCGTGTTTTTGAAACGCGCAATAACTCCTCTTTTACAGTCTACCAGTTTGTTAATGCAGTGCGGGTGGTCGTGGCGAACCAATAGAAAGTTGTCGTCAACCCTATCAGTATTAATACCGCCCCGGGTTATACGATTATTATTGTTCCATGACAGCCAACTTTATTACACTGTCACAGTTGCTTTGATGTATTTGTAAACAACATGTGTGATAAGCGGCAATAATTTATTCTATGTTTTCAATTCCTTTGGAGCAGAGATAATAAACAAATAGGAATATTTTTTTTTAAAGGAGTTACGGGTAGGTTCATTTTGTTATTAACTTTATGCCAACGATGATTTTAAAGCGTGGTGTGGTTCAAACGCTTTGGTTCTTTATTCACCCACTGATTTAGATTCGATTCCAAGGTAACTGGGGGGAAAAGAGGAAGTTTGGACAGTTCGTCGTTATCAAGTCGTTTTCTAGAATTACGTTTCCTAAGGTTTCTCTTATCTTCTTCGGTAGCTTCTTTCAGAGAGGTTCTTTTCTACTTGGCCAGCAGCCCGGGAGTAAGTCGGAGGAACTGCCTACAATATCACTCGCGGTCTCTGGAGGATGTTTTACAGCGATGACTTCCGCTCAACTGCTAGTTGAGATTTTTATGATGTCAGGGCTTCATTGTGAAGAGCACGGTCTCAAGGGATTCTCGGTTCGCATTATTTCTCAATTTGCCGCTAGTTTCCATCTCCGTTCTTCAACTTAGTTTCCACACATCGCATTCGGAAGCAGAGTGTGAGTAACTTGAGGAGTTTCAATGATTTATTATAATAATGACGATTACATGGTACATGTAATCATGATATTATTGTGAGCGGAAGTAATACAACAATATATATCCATTACATAAAACCATGGAACCTGCCTGCAACTCACCATTCAAGGATAAAAAAGTCTCGGAGAATGAACACAGTTGTTGATATTAGTAGCATTTCTGTTCACAGATATTTCTGTGGAAAATTATTGAAAATCAGTTTAGCAATACATCAAGATCCTAGGGTCTTGGAGTATCATTGACCAATTTGCGGTAGCTGGATACAGAAATCAGTCTTCTGCACCACCGGAACCCTAGAAACTGGAATCCTGCACAGTTGGAAGAATGCCATTATTAAAATTTCCTCATGTATACGAGCATGTCTTGACTTCGAATATCTAGCTTTTGTGGCAAAGGACAGTCTGATTAATGGAGTTTCTGGGCTTTGAAGTACCGAACGGGGACTTAGTCAGGTACTGGAAGTATCTGAAGGAATCGCGACGTATTCAACGACTCCTTTTTGGCCCGTTTCCCAATCGATCTTTGAGCCTTCTGGAACACTCGAAGATGAAAGGCGCACGAACACTTGCGCTTTTAGAACGCGCTCACAACTTGCGTCGAATGTAAATATCGTTAAGGCGCTTAGAGGGTATCCATCATGGCTGAGTGACGTATCGGCGAAACCCAGAAATGGGGAATGAGGCACGTATGAATCTTCAACCAACGACGCTCGACAAGGCATCAATCAAAACCTTTTCGATGGTGAAGTCGGTGTAACCTGTGGAGCGACGAACCTTTGTAGATTCATTTCGAAATAACCGGTTTCGACTCACATTTCCGTACATCACATACCCAAACGCACTGTTTGTCGGGATTTCATGTACATTTCAAAAGTCGTAGGAGATCTCCTTCGACCTAGCATCGGAAGAAGGGATATTGCGCGGACTTCGATGTGCAGAACTCCATTTTGTTGGCTCTGGTTCCTGCAAAGAAATATCGAAGTTCCGCACGACATCGATGAGAAACAACAAACTCTCTGCAGGGATGACCACTTTACTCCATTATCGCGATCTTGCGAGTACAATGTCATGTAAATTACTCTCTTCTTCTTCTTCTTCTTCGTATATTATCCTTTCCTGTTCAATCTCGAGTTGGTGATGTCAACAATAATATAAATCAAAAGTAAAATATTTGCGACTTGTGCAAATATGGCCGAAATGTCGAATTGGAGAAAGGCGATATACATCAATGATTTTTGAACACGTTGCTGACTATCATACCGTTTTCAAAAGCAACATGATAGCAAAGACTATTGACGTCAGTGGAGCATTGAATATTACTTCTGAGCTTGGTGGGTTTGGTGGTTAGAGAGGGGTTGTGTCCTCTTGTCATCTGGATGCGGTGGATCAGCTGATGATCTGGTGGAGTCCAATTTGGTTGACGAAATGCACAACTTATTTCGAGTAGATGGCAGTTTCATTGACCAAGTGTGATCGCCAATCTAATAATGAATAGACGTAGTTCAAACTCAGGAAAGCTTAGCTTTTTCAGAGCCTTAAAAAATCTCCGATTGCACATTCCCGCTCTAAAATTTGGTTTGGCTGAAGAGACCTCCTAGGAGAGCTTGAAGCATAGGACAGCAAACACAGACACAGAAACCATCCCAAGAAGAGGATTACAATTTTAGTTGGCTTTGTATGGTCATATCAACTTATGAGCTGGATAATCTATAGCATGTTCTAAAATAAATATCTTCACAACTTGAAGTACTACAACCGCAGTGGGCTACCAGATATTACGTGAAGGCCGATTACAAGTAATTATAAATTTGTGGAGAACCTGGGAAAGGCGAAAGGAGTGCCTGAATGCGTATGGATAAGGTCGCTAGGCGTAGGCTGTCAGGTGCATTGGGTCAAGGGCGGGGTCAGTCGAGGGCAGCCCTGATCACCCATGACGGGTTTTCATTTTATAGGTCGTGACGTTTCCAGTCCTTGTTTCCTTCAGTTCTCTCCAACTTCTCAATCTTCCAGAGAAATTAACATTTAAAATCAACTCAACCCCACGTCCATCGCGAAGTTGCTTTCTTGTGAGCTAAATATGAATATGTTCTGGTTTCGTTGTATGGAATAGTACATAATATACTTCGTTGACATTCATTCAGTGATTTCTCGGTGCTAAAAGATTCTTCTTTTTGTTGCAGGTAACCCCTTCAGCTGCTCGTCAATTATCCACGTTCATGAGGCACGAAGGTACGGCCACATTAAGTTTGCACACGGCAGTTTTCAATATTTAACACGAAAATCTACTAGTACATTATAAATAGTGTCACTCAATTGGCATTCAGTGGCATAACTTGACGGTTTTAGAAATGGAAAATCCCAACTATGAATGAAAAACACATGAATTATTCACCTCTCCTTCCCGGTAATTCGTGAGTGGCCCAGGACTTAGAGATTTATCATCCGACTCAGAGCGACAGCTCCCAAACTTGATGCCATCCAATTCACTCAGTAATGTAATCTTCACGCGTCTCTCAACGTAAATTTACTTACCTGCTTGCCATCAATATAGGATTGATTTCGAATGGGTAGGATCCCTGAAAATGTCATTCCAAAATGTGCATTATGAAGATAAAAAAAACTATTCCCCACATTTCATCATTTCTTCTTTGAAATTCGCATCACGAAACGTCCTTCAATACAAACTTGAAACTATTAAGTCTAGATTGTATTCAAAATCCACTTGTCCAAAATAATTGTACTCAATTCACTCCAATTTTTCTTAGGTGCATGTCTCTTTATTACTTTATTTTTCAAATAAAATACCGTACACTAACGAAACTCACATACCAGACAAAAGCCTCCTACCACATACATAAAAATTGGTTTCCTTCATCCTCAATCAAATTGATAAATTATTATTTACTAAGACGGTATAAATGTGAAATCTGACGTCCCAAGCCCTCTGAATGCCGAGAAATTTTACATTGTACTTCTTTGTGAAAGTGACCTTTGTACTGTGATACAGGCCATAGTATGATAGCGCGTAATCACTATCATGGTTTTATATATACATGATTTCATTCAATAATCAAATTCGACAACAAGTTGTCCTACGTATTTGCTTAATTACTATACATAAAAATACTACTGAGAATGCGTACTTCCTATTGTTGAATCATACTGACGTATTTCTCGAGCCTATGGTTTTCCTGCGTTTTGAGTCGCTTTATTATGTAACGTTCTTACATTATTGTACTGTTATTCGATCAAATGTAGAATTTTTGTTAATAATATTGAGCTTCTAAAGAGGTACGTTTACCTTCGTATAGCCACTTGTAGCGTTTACCTATGCTGATCGACGACAATGGATGTATGATAAATTTTAGTCATTCTTTTTTCTTAATGAATTTCGCCTGCTAGTATTAACTAGGTCATTTTGTTCTTGATTAATTGATAGGTACCTCTACTTTTACGTTCACGAACTGGAAGTATTCCCTCGTATATAGTTTAACGTTAAGTTGTAAATACTTGTAAATAACGTTTAATATTACGATCTTTAATTTATTTCGTAAAAATACGTAGCTATGTTTATTGAATAATGCTGTGATCTCTATTGACTTAAGATTTATTTTGTGCATTTTAGTATTTTTATAATAATGCTTGTACTGTGATCTTTTACGAACTGATTATTTATATTTAAGTCATCTCTCTTGTTCCATGTAAAAAAATACAGAATCAAATTATGTTGAAAATACACGTTATTGAAGCGAGTGAAAGGAGCGATTGTTACTAAAATCTCACCTAGAGTCCCAAGGGAGTGGAAAAGTCTGAAGAACTGAATCTTAGTAACTGTTGTGTTACTTATCGATAAAAATCGAAATAAGTTCGTAGATTCCGATATTATTGCTCGATTCCAAAGGTTCATTATTGAAAACATATTTGAAAATTGAAGGATCTGCAGCAACAAAGAGCCAACTCCAAAATTGTCTTCGAGTATGCAGTAGTTTCGAACTCGCATTTACTCTTATGATTCAGTGTAGACTCGAGAAACTACCCGCCTATTAGGTATTTCTGGGGGTTTCTCGCGTCACCACTCGATCAGGCGAGATACGAGTTCGATACAAATGTTTACTCATTAAAAAAAACAGTTTTGGTGTTGGCTGTTAACTGTTTCCAATGGCATATTTGTAATTGTTAGCATGTTTTCGAGTTTTTCAATTATTCATCAACTCATTTTTGAGCACTTATAGATTTGGTCTACCAATATATTCACTTTCGGAAAACCAACACATGAGACCACTAAAGGCATATTACCGTCTGACGTACCAAAAGGGGAAATACAAAATTATTAAGCGAATCTTCTTTACAGAAGTTAATATCTGCGAAATTGTCACAATAGATCAACCTAAGTCCAAGAAATCAAGTGATACAAGTAAAAAATCACAGTGAAATTTACTATTAATGAATTCAATTCCACACCTATTATCACAGGAAGCACCATCGAAGAGGTGAAAACTATATGATTTAATAGACATTTGATTACAAGATTAGTAATTGCCAAACAATGTATTATTACATAATATCTCAAGACATTTACCTAGGAGTAGAATTTACAAATATATTGAATTTATTTCGTTTTTAACTGGGAGGGAAATGTTGACAGAAGTGTTGGATTTTGGTAGTACCTGAATATAATTTATTTCTTATGTGAAAAAATTATAAAACAAATGGCACTCTTTTTTCAAGGATATAAAGATGTACTGAGTAGGTACTAATAAAGTTGAAATTACTCTTCTGATTTGCATGGTTTTGAATGTTATTGAGGACGGTTTCTGAATCACTGAAGAAATTCGAGTCACTATTTCAAACAAATGATTCGAGAGAGAATTTTTAATCTTTATTCATTCCTCAAGGGTAGGTAGGGTTGGTTTTCTTATCCGATAGGTTTGACGCAGTAGTTCGTTTCAATCTATCTAAGTGATATCGAGGGTACAGTATCCTATATGTACCTTTATAGGTATGAACAATTTATTATTCCTACTATTTCAATGAGTCGGTTGTAAAATGGAGTTTTCGTATTTTGAGAATCAGATTGGTACTACGAAATACTGATGTGAGAAATATCACGATAACCTCGCAGAAACATTCCTTCTTATTAGATACTTACAAGAAACTACATGCGCAAAGATGGATTGACGAAGGGAGATCGACGAAAAAAAAAACCTGATACTAGACTGTAAATAAAGGTAAGAGTTACTTAATAGATCAATTAGTATTAAGGCTAGTGGTTAGAATACAATTTTATAACACACTTTTTTATCATTAATAATAGATATATGATAGACATAATGTTTTGGAAGTGACGAAATAGTTCATAATTATTATTTTGTAGTCGGCTCATGAGTGAAGGAATTTTGGAAGTTCCAATAAGTTTAAAAACTTCTTATTGTAGTAAAATCATGAATAACTTTCAAAGTTTCTGTATTTTTGGAAGAAATTTATATTTCTTGCAGGGTTCTTCTTAATTATTATACCTAACTATGATAAATAATTCAACAATGAATATGGAGGATGAAGGAATCAAATCAACCAAGTACGTAGCTCGTAAGTAGTTCGACGTTTCTATCTGAAAAAAATACCTACAAATGACTCATACTCTAGTAGGTAGCATAAGTAGGTTCTAAAAAACTACCTGCCTCTATGTCAGATGAACGACATCATAATAGAGTCTTCGACAAATCGCTATTCGATTCAATGTTGTATAATAGTCACTGGAGTTTCATTTCAAAATAGTGTTCAGCTGCTTTTTAAACTCCTTTCGAATGGTTTCCCACGAGATTTAGTTGAATATGTGACACATTCGGGTTCTCCGAAACGCTCAGTCAATCAGGGGCGTCATTATGTCCAAATTACAAAACCCGTGTTCAGATCAGTTTTGCTCGTTGGGTGCCCTAGTGAACTTTTTTCAAAGCCCTCGCTCAAATCCCTTGAACGGAAAAATATGAAATGATCACTAAAATGTGCCATATATCACGCAGAATCAGATTTGCTATCAACTCCCTGGTCTATTCTAGCATCACGGGGATATCTGATGTGCTCAAGTATATCTCAAACCTTCGTTTGAGGAGTGTGGACAATGGGAATCGATCTACACGACTCAAGTTCATGACATTCAAAGACTTAATCCAACAAACGGACTTTCGGAGAAATCCGGCCACCATCGAACACAAAAGAGTATTCATTCGTACTTGGAAAAGTAAATCGTGTGAACTCATCTTCAAAGCAACAGCAGGACAAAACGGTGAATCGATACGGAGTACATGAACGAAGCGATCATTTGTATGCCCATGGAATATGTTATATTATCTCTATCAAATAAGTGGTCAAATCAGGTATTGTGGATCAATTTGGTTGTTGGGAAATTTTACTGAAGAATGCAGACTTTAGCAAACATATTGATGAAGGTATTTCACAATTTCCCAAATGTGACCACGCAGAAGCCATATCGGGGTGTGATGAAGTTTGCATGTATTTTGGATTTAGAGTAACTTATTTAATGTCGGAGAGCTGGAATTAGCCCCTTCAGGTCACACAGGGTTTTTCTTTTCAAGTATTGTCAACACTGGGTGCGCTATGCAATGGATACCTTCACTCCTCTGGAGGCTAATCAAAAGGAGAGGAAGGTAAAGAGCTAACTTCTCTGTTTCTTGCTCAATTCCAAAGGTTTATTGCCAGCCAGCACTCACTGGTTTCATAAAATTATCCTTAGGT
The DNA here is from genome assembly GCA_009739505.2 of Apolygus lucorum. NCBI lineage: Eukaryota > Metazoa > Arthropoda > Insecta > Hemiptera > Miridae > Apolygus > Apolygus lucorum. Next base: position 1,949,079 of record CM019178.2, read on the forward strand.
CCTTTTGGGGCCTTGGAAATGCCATTTTCCCTGGTGTAGATACACTTCTAACTGATGAATATGGGTTCTTCTCACTTCTGTCCTAAGATGGGTCGAAACAGTTGAGCTGTGTTTCAACATTACAGATTCTTCTTTACGAAAATATAATAAAATAAAATAAATCAAAAAAAAGAAGAAATAAATAGATAAATAACAATACAAAAGTCTGCCAAGTGGGTGTGACATATATATTGGTCGCATCTATCTATAACACGATTGTGTAGATTACTTGATGCATAGTGGATAACCTCAAAACTTTAATTTCCAAGTTTCCATAACTATCTTCAAAATTTATTCATCACATGACATTTATTTATAGGGAACCATCCAGAGTCTCAACGTCTTAACCTTCGAGAACTCCATCGAATTGTGATGGAAAATGAAGAAATTATTGCTGATTCATGGGATTTACGTTTGAGCATGCGCAGAGGCCACCATCAATTCAAGGGCGATGCATTTCTTGGGGACCATCTATACCTACACAATCCCTGAAAATGTCATCAAAATCGTCTTTATCCCGCTTCTTATAGTTTTGCACTTTACAACGACACATAAATACCAAATGACAGAAATACATATAGACACGGGAAAAAATTATTCAGAATTGTCTAAACCGTAAAATTCGAGTGAAAATTTTGATTTTGGAGAACTTAAGGGGGTCTCAGCCGGTAGGAGATTCGTTCCTCTTCGAGGGTCAGTATTTCGCGAAATCGAAGGGGCAAAAACATAAAAAGTTGTACTTATTTTTGAAATTTTTAAAGAATTTTAAAAATTTATCAGTGCACGGCCCTGGGATATGAAAAACTGAAATATTGCCGCCAGAATCATCAAAATCGAACAATAATTGCCAGAGAAAAATGGAAAAAACCGTTAATTCAGTCATGTTTGTTCTATTGAGTGGACTTAAATTTGGAATTGCAAAGGGTTTTAGAAACTCATTAGTGCACGGGCCTTGGGAATTTAAAAACTGAAAGATTGCCGTTGGAATCATCGAAATCCAACAATAATTGTCAGAGAAATATGGTAATAACATGGGAAAACCCGTTTATTCAGTAGTTTTCCCCATTTTTCTCAGGCAATTATTGTTCAATTTTGATGATTCCGGCGGCAATGTGTCAGTTTTTCAATTCCCGAGGGCCGTGCACTAATGAATTTCTAAAATCCTCTGAAATTTCAAATTTAGGTACAATTTTTTATGTTTTTACCCCTTCGATTTCGCGAAATACTAAGTCGAACGACTGAGACCCCCTTAAGGAGTACATCTTAGTAAACTAGGAAGCAAAACAGAGATTTGAAAGGAAGCCCGAGATACTTGCAGAACTATCTTGAACACTAAGTGTCTGTACACTGGTGCAATGTGTCAGGATTTTCAAAAACTTGGTTCACTGTGGGTTCCTCAGCTTTCTCCCGTCTCAACTGTTTGTTAACTTATCATTCTTTGACTATTCGCGAGACATTCTGTCGAAGGCAAAGTTCGATTTCAAGAAAAGCATCGAGTGATGTGACTATCACAAGTGGTCGAATGCTCTCGGAAACGTAGCTTGAATGGTTGGGACTAGAAGTCCTGTTGGTCGTGTTCCTGCGACGGAGGGCTTCTACGAAACGTTTGTTTTGCGTTTGCAAAGAACCGAGAGCAACAAAGATAGAAATACAAGGTGGGAGAAAAAAAGTGGAATAAGTGCAGATAGTGAAAGAGCAAGAGAGAGACAGGACGAGAGAGATGGAGAGACGATTTCCGCCGGGGCATTTCATGGGCGAGCGCGTTTGTGCCGACCTCCCCTCCAGCTAGCAGGCCAGACACAAATGCGCGAGGAAATTAAACAGATAACAGAAGCAGAAGTTCCCCAGCTCGACAACCCCGACCTCTTCTGGTTCCAGCAGTTCGAACCTTTCCCGATACTATTGTGGAGAAATCTCGTCAAAACAGATCACAAGTCTCGGGAAACGCCAAGTTTTATACTCCGGGTTTACATGAAGGGAGCAAAACACTCTCGAAACGTCCCTCTGAAGGGTTTTCAACGGGTTTTATGGACCTCCCAGGTACTTGTGATATTGTCGAAGAGTTATTCGTCGAATCATAACACGGCTCCGTCTATCAAATACCCATCAAAACGGGAAAAAAGTGTGCCTCTCGTCAGGATTTGCCACTTGGCCACAATCTGGTGATTCGTTGATTGGAATTTTTTTTTTTTCGATCGACGTGTCGCTTATTGCTACAAAATCTCATTTCCACTGTATAATCTTGTAATCTCAAAGCGATGCAAGATGTTTTTTAATTCAAATAAAGGATTGATATTTCAAATCTATGTATAATTATACAATTCAACCAGTACGTAATTTACTTACTTGTTATGACTGCGTGTCAGAGCGTGAAGGCGATCGGCTTCCTTCGGTTTGTCGATTTAATTGGTTCCTACTCAACGAAGACAAAGGACGGGACAACACTCGATGCCCGGCGCGGGTAACCGCAGACCGTGTGCAAAAGTGTTAAGATCGCCAGCTTGGATACATTCCTAGGCGCGATTGCTCGCCGACCCGGGGGATGCACCACATTTACCTATACCTAGTTGGAGGCAGACGACGACTAGGGTAAATGGGAGCAGAAGCCGGCGCGATGAGCTTTATCGCATACCGAGACCCTCTGATGAACTGTGGGCTTCAGAGAAGAGGCGAAGTAGATCGAGAAATAAACAAGTCGAGTTTTCGAAGACGAATGCATGAAGGGGAAGCCCTGAGTCCTCCTTTTATATGGACTTGACAAGGTAAGAAGAGGGTGGAAAAAGGTGACGTCAAATGATGTCACTGTTCCCAGTACCTCACCTTACCCACCTTGCATGGTGTGAGTCACTCAGGGTTTCCCTCGACCTTTATTTGAGAACTACGTATTTACAAGTGTGAGTCATTACAGAGGTCCCCCAGTTCGTAAAATAAAGGAAAACATAATTGAATATTGTGTTGAACATCGAGTATGAATAATTATGAAGTTAACATAGAAATCGGTAGATGGAAAAAGAAATGAAAATAGAAATGATGCAGAACTGGAATGCCTTTTACGATATAATAAAAACGAAATTCGCAAACATTGATGTGTTCCATTTTTGCAGTTATGACGGCCAGGTTGATCTCTTCGTTGCAGGTAGGGTCGTGGAGTAGGCGGAGAATGAGTCGAATCTCGACGATGATCTTGTCCCCGCGGTTAATGGATACACCTTGCTTGAGTTGTGTCCCGGTTTCGCGAAACTTGATGGGGTGTATGGTTGGTGGGAATAGGGACATCATGGTATCCCGGACGAGTTGTTGCACGTCGAATGTCTGCGAGTGTGCGGGATCCAATGTATATTGGTGTGGGCTCCTTAGTACTGAGTGCGAATGTCGTATCTCGATGTGAGCGTGGCTGAAGTAGTGCGGCAGCTTCAATTGTTCCACGTTTAGCCGAGGGGACTGCTGTTTCCCGCTTGCTGGCCACAACTTGCGCGTATGTGCGCAGAGGCGGGTCCTTCTCGGCATCGGAGCGATAGATCGGCGGGGCGTTTGTCAGGGAGCCGGAAGTCGGGTCTCGACGGTATGAGTGGTTGGGCGTAAGCGGAGCGGTCGATGTGTTGGCGTTGAGTCTATGTACTCGTGTTGAAGGGCAGGCGTCGAATGAGGTGATTTGACTCGTGTCCGGAGGTACCTCAGGTAAATCCGTCCCTGTAGTGGTGGGGGAAATACCAAAAGCCGGCCGACACCTACTGAGAGAAACTGTTACCTGGGAGCCGTCAATAAGCAGCGTAGCCGTTCGCTCTCCTTTGTTAATCACTTCGTAGGGGCCGGAGTAGAGGGGGTTCAAGCCTTTACGAAGCCCTTCTTCTCGCAAAAACATTCTTTTTGCGTTTTGGAATGAATCGGGGAAAACCCGTGGGCGTTTGTCCGTTGAGGGTTTTGCGGGCGGTCGGTGATATTCCGTCGGTTGAGGCGGAAATAGGTCAGCAGGCGACGGGTAGCGCCTTGATCCAAAATGCCTTTAAGATCTCGTTAGGCGTGAGGTCCCCCAGATGATGGCGCATTTGGCGTAAAAGCTGTGAAGGCTTGAGGTCCCCCAGTGGCCGATGCTCGGTGAGTGCCGTGATCCTCGCATGCCGAGATGGCTCGAAAATTTCGATGAGCCGTTGTTTGAGGTCGTCGTATGGTGTCACAAGCTGGGCTTGTGTTAAGTCCGCCGCTTGAACTGCTACATCGTAGGGCAGTAGAGGGATGGTCCGGGTGAAGCAAGCGCGCTGCGTGTTTACATGCGCGCCGGTGAAAGCCGCGTCGAGCTGTATAAACCACAGCCGGGGATCCTCTCGGTAGAACGGCGGAAGCGTGAGCGGGATTGAGACCTTCGTGGCCTCGGCGAAGTCCGGTGCGGGCGGCGGTAGCGGTGGGTCCATAATCCTCGAGTTAGCTTCGTGTTGAATAGCAAACCAAAAACGTGCGGGGTCACCAATGTTATGACTGTGTGTCAGAGCGTGAAGGCGATCGGCTTCCTTCGGTTTGTCGATTTAATTGGTTCCTACTCAACGAAGACAAAGGACGGGACAACACTCGATGCCCGGCGCGGGTAACCGCAGACCGTGTGCAAGAGTGTTAAGATCGCCAGCTTGGATACATTCCTAGGCGCGATTGCTCGCCGACCCGGGGGATGCACCACATTTACCTATACCTAGTTGGAGGCAGACGACGACTAGGGTAAATGGGAGCAGAAGCCGGCGCGATGAGCTCTATCGCATACCGAGACCCTCTGATGAACTGTGGGCTTCAGAGAAGAGGCGAAGTAGATCGAGAAATAAACAAGTCGAGTTTTCGAAGACGAATGCATGAAGGGGAAGCCCTGAGTCCTCCTTTTATATGGACTTGACAAGGTAAGAAGAGGGTGGAAAAAGGTGACGTCAAATGATGTCACTGTTCCCAGTACCTCACCTTACCCACCTTGCATGGTGTGAGTCACTCAGGGTTTCCCTCGACCTTTATTTGAGAACTACGTATTTACAAGTGTGAGTCATTACATTACTAAACACAACTTGCAAAGCACTCAAGTTTTCAGAGATTTTCTCTAACCACCCGGATTTTTTCATTATCCAATTCATCGTGTTATGATACTTAGTAGTCGTAAAATGATTCAGGAATGGGTTACAAGAGACTGCAACATGGTTTTATGGGTTTCGGAGAGGTTTGAATTGATGTGTTTACTTTTCAGAATAAAATCCAAGCTATGTACTCAAATTGTAATTCATCCAAGTTGAGATTTCTTATAGAACGTAATTTGTTCTAAGTAAGTATATATTATTATCTTGGTTCAACATTCGAATTGGAGAAACTTCACACTTCTCATCTGGATTTTTTTTTACGTGATTTATTATTGCAACTGAATATTAAATGCAATCTATCTAGCAATATTACATATCATTTATACACTCCTTGAGAGCCCGTTTACAGTAAAACCCAGCCCCTTCTCATAACAGAATCTTCAACACTGAGCTATAGTTGTACTTTAACAGCACTAAGTCCAGTGGGTTTTTTTCCTTGAGGTCCCGGAGTTTATATTCGTTATACATAACGTAGAGCATTTCCAGGTTTTCATGATTGTGGAGGCATTGATCGTGCCTCCTTGATGAGTGCCTTGCGATAATTTCGTGGACTGTTTCCATCCTCAAGTTTCGATGAATATCATCATTCCTTATGTACCAAGGTGCACGTACTATACCTCTCAGTATTTTATTTTGGGAGGGTTGGATTTTGTTAATGTTTGATTTTTTGGCACAGCCCCATAACTGAATTCCATAGGTCCATATAGCGAAGGATCTGCTTATAAATAAGCAGTTTATTGTGGAGAAAGACACGAGAATTCCTTCCCATCAACATATCGACAGTGAACTTGCAAAACCATGTAAGTCGTTTTCCAGGAATTTTACCGGAAACGAGAAAAACTTGCTTCAAAGTGGACTTAACACGTTGGTTCATATTTGTTGCTTTTGACGCATAGAGAAGAGATAGTGGAGTTTTTGCCAGTTTGGCTCCGTTTGATGGATCAAGGGGGTCTCATTCTATCCAAATAGCTAATAGCCTTATTTTTGAAAAAATCGGAGTTACATGGTTTTGCAAGTTCACTGTCGATATGTGGTAGTGACTAATGTTATTCTGTAGTTGACTCAGAATTTACTAAGAAAAATCTATATTGAAGCACAATTCCGGAATAAATAACAAATGTACACAAAAAGGATTGCAAATCGATTATAGTTAATATAAAAATATAAGTATTTAGCCTCTGATTATCGATGTTTTTTTTGACAAAATCTTGTGAAATAATTATAAATTATGAATTATAAATTATCGATGATTTTGTGTCGATATTTTTTTCTCCTATTTCTATATTTTTAGTGTGCCTTTCTTGAGAACCAAAGTTCCCTTGCACTTATTATTCATCATTATTTTTAAATGCCATGGGTAATACTGCTGTAGTAAGTAGTTCTCCAAATAATTATGGCTCGAAGTTGAAAATTCTGCGTACAGTTAGTTTGAAAAAAATTCTCGAATAAATCAGTATTGGATGTTTTGGAAAGAAGATGAAGTTTCCACTGCTACTTCTTGCCATTGAATGAATAACTGGATTTCCACATCGAACCTTTCAAAAGAAATTATGTTTATGAGCAGGCTGCCACCCGGAAGGTGGTCAAAGAAACACTCGATTTCTCTCGATTTGCATTTGAATTGAAACCAGAGACCGCAGTTTTGTGGTGGAGTGGAGGAAGTTATCGAACCAAAAGAAGTTATTTCAGTGTACCGACGATGTACGTTCCAAGTTATCATCATAATTATGAATTGCGCAAGCTCAGAAAGCTCGGAATATGTGAAAGAAGAGATCGTAGATTCTTAGGATGGAACACGGTTTTTGACATGGATATGTCTTAGTTCTGGGGGTCATTCCAAAATTTTCGACTCACAAAACAATGCAACGTTTTTTTTCTGATGCTGTTGAACGCAGGAAGCTGAAATTTGAGAGGCAGGGTCAATCGATACATACTTCTATACATCATCAAAGTTGATGATCACTGATCAGCTGAGTGAGCTCCAAGGCCATTTCCTCTCCTGTTGAACGCAGGAACCTGAAATTTGAGAAGGCGGGTCAATGGAGAATGCTGAAGGCGCCTGAGTGGTTATTGATCAGCTGAGTGAGCTCATCATTTAAATTGCCATCATAAGACATATCCATGTACAGATGTATCTGCATGCAGTGTAGATATTCTTTAAATAATTTTTCGTATTGAAGGCGGATCAATAACAATTTATTATTTCTCCGGGGATAATACGCTGAAAAAAATGTGCATTTTCTGTGAACGCTGACCTTTATTATGTTATTACTGATGCAGTGTGGGAATCATTGTCTCAATAGTAATGAAAATAATAGTAATCCTCTACTTTAAACCAATTTGAACCATGGTGTCACTCGTGTCACCGAAAACATCTTAGGAATCCCATAGCTGTCCCAAGGTGTCACCAGATTAACTATATTTAAATTGCAATTTAAAAATTAATGGACAGAGCTGATTTTTTTCAACCATTTTTAGTACATTATTAGAAGTCCAAAAATGGTAGGTAATAAAACAAATATTTTGAAAATTTGTTCATAAATTTCTTTGAAAATTTTTGTTATAACTAATATTTTGAGACTTACAGGAGACCACAAAAATTCTGCTGGCCATTAAATTTAAAATTGAAATTTAATTTTGGCTACTCCGGTGACACCTTGGGACAGATGTAGAGTTCCTGATATGTTTTCGTAACACTAGTGATACCATGGTCCTATTAGGGTTAATAAGGCATTTGTAAATCGCTTAAACGGGTTGGAAAAGCGATTCTTCGGTAACAAAATTATCTTTAATGATAATTAGGAATGTTTTAAACCTGTGATAAGATACAGACATAAAAGTAAAGTAAACAACCATTTCATGATGGATTTTCGTACGATTGCCATTCCTGGAGTCGCGGACGTCATCAGCTGTCTTCCAAAGGGACAGTAGAATTAGAAGATAATATCTATCTTCTAATTATACTATTATACTACTTATTATACTAATTATACTATCTAATTATACTATCTAATTATAATAATTATACTATTAATATTGAGTAGCAATGAACATAACACATGTTTGTTTATGTATCTTAATAATATTAAGATACATAAACAAACATGTGTTAATAATAATAATAATAATAATAATAATAATAATAATAATAATAATAATAATAATAATAATAATAATAATAATAATAATAATAATAATAATAATAATAATAATAGCAATTATACTATTAGTAGCAATGAACATAACACAGGTTTGTTTATGTATCATATTATGATACATAAGCAAACCTGTGTTATGTTCATTGCTACTCAATATTAATAGTATAATTATTATAATTAGATAGTATAATTAGATAGTATAATTAGTATAATAAGTAGTATAATAGTATAATTAGAAGATAGATATTATCTTTTTATAATCTTTTTTCTTTTTCTTTTTATAATAGTATAATTGCTATTATTATTATTATTATTATTATTATTATTATTATTATTATTATTATTATTATTATTATTATTATTGCTTTATTATATTATTTTTTTAATAGTATAATTAGATAGTATAATTAGTATAATAAGTAGTATAATAGTATAATAATTGGTATACTATACTATTAGTATAGTATAGTATAGGATAGTATAATATAGTATAATTATACTAATTATTAGTATAGTTTGATTCGTTCCTTTCGTCCAACAACTGAAATACTGTGAATAAATTAAATTAAATAATACCTAATTATACTATTAATATTGAGTAGCAATGAACACAACACAGGTTTGTATCATATTATGATACATAAACAAACCTGTGTTATGTTCATTGCTACTCAATAATAATAGTATAATTAGGTATTATTTAATTTAATTTATTCACAGTTTTTCAGTTGTTGGTCGAAAGGAATGAATCAAATTCACTGAGATACTGCATGACAACATGAATTTATTAGGTGGAGGTTTCTGGCTGAAAGGTTGAATTCAATGAGAGGAAATGTAAGTAGGTACCATCCTCTTCAAACTACCATTCTAAAACCGTTCCTAGATGAACAGAAAGAAAGGCAAAGGAAAAAAAGGTTTTTACAGACGTGGGGGGCAATGAAACACGATACACGTACGGCCTCCGAGAACTTCTCTCAAGGGTTATCATTCAGACCGGTTGTGGATCATAGGTTCTCGAACGAGTTTTCGATCCTTACTGTTTAGTTGGAAAGAAGGTACCCGATGGAACGGAGGCACTTATCCCCATTGAGATTTTTTTATTGTCTCAGTAATTTCCCGAGTCCATTATTCGACTCGGATAAATGCTGTTATTCTAAGTAATTTTCCATCTCCCTTAGGTGGGTCGTAACCTTTAAATGTTACTAAGGGTTCAAATTGTGGAGTTTGTGTTGGGAATAACAACTCTCGATTGCCGGACGGTACAGTGTAAGTTCCCAAGGTTCAGCTATGAATCTTGAAGTTGTTGAAATAAAATGAGAAAGCTATCGTAAATACTACGTAGACTTAAATTCTCAGAGGAATACAACTACTCAGTCATACACCAACGGAATTGAAACCCGAACTTCAAATCAACACCCCATAATTTAATTTTTCCATAAGGTATTGAAAACCGAAATCCTCTTGAGAGAAATTTATGAAATTCCCTTGAATCTCTGACATTTACATATTCCGTACTTCGGATCTTAAGGTATTAAAATAGTAAGTGAAAAGCGGTGTCCTGGTGTGCGAACGAGAGTGGTAAAAGCGTCGTAGGGCTTTTGGTGGGCATCGCTTGGAATCCCCGATTTCAATGCAAAGTAGGAGGCGTGTAAGACCTTCCTCGAAGCTCTGGGGTATTTGCAGCGTATGGTTGTATTCAATTGGCCGACGAAAAATGGGTTTTGGTTGAATAAGGAATACTACGTACTGAGGAAGAAACAAGGTAGTTCACCGCGACACATTCGTAAACATCTATCTGGCAAGTTTCTCATGAGAATTGAAACATTTTTGAGAAAACATGAATGTGTTGAGTTTTTAGTTGTTTTAGCTGAAATTTTGAAAAAGCCTTTGCTCAAAAAAATTCGATATAAAAGTATTGTTTTTTCATCAATTTTAAATATTATTGAAATTTTTGGATCGAATGAGACCACGTAAAGCTCTGTAGGGCCAACCATTCACTCCCTATGATAACTTAAGGGTTAGACTTATGATAAATCAAAAATACAAGTGTGAATCGTAAAATAAGATTTTTTTTTTTTTTTTTTGTGCAAAGAACAAGAACAAAGATGTGTTCTTTGCAGACGAGTAATATATATCGAAAAGCAATAAACCGTTTTGTAATAATTTGCAGCGTTTTTTGGGATTGTGTTGATGGTTTTCGGAGCAGAGAACCAACACGGTTAAAAAGTTGTTCCCGATTATGTTGACGATCGTTCCAGTTTTTCACTTATCTACATTGGTTCTTGATTAAATGAATGTACATCTTCTTGGAAACAGCCCACAACTGCCCTAAATTTGAGTAAAACCGAGTCAGCCAAACCACATTTGAAGCAATGTATCGAAGACAAATTTCTGCTCTATTCGCATGTAACTCCTGCATGTGACAAGCACCAAAACTCCCCACAAAACAGGAAAGTATTTTATACGAGTACCTTTCACTGTCATGAACACAGTTATGATAGCCGAACTGTGTAACATCTGCCATGTTGGGTGATGAAAACATTACCTTTATTTTTCCGAGTTAGGGCGTTTTCAAAATTTCGACTCTTAGAAGTGACCTACATCAACCAAAATCTTCAGGGCACAACTAGTCTCCAATTGGAGCCCACGGACCGAATTTCATCAAAATCGGTCAATACTAACTGAGGATAGTGCCGCGTACGGCGGACGGACGGCCAAATTTAAAAAAAAATTGACCATCTAAGTCAAAACACTCTAAAACCCCAATTGCAAGTTCAGATTTTAATTTTTGAAGACTCCCTCGTCCTTTCTTCTCCTCCTTCCTCTCTATCTTTCAAAGTGAGGAAGCAAAATACTTCTTTTTTAAATCCAATATGTTTGGTATAACAAATTTCCTCGGGTGAATTTATTTTGTACCTGGGTGTATAGTAATTGAAGCAGCTCATTCCCGCGATATTGTCATCGGCAAAGATTGAAGAACAATTAAATTTTCCATACACCCTAGCTGTTTCCTAGAAATACGTGATGCTACACGATTCTCCCCTTGGTATACCGGGCACGTAGAATTAATATGATATATTTGAGGGAAAGGGCAGTGGCAGCTATCCGATCCTCACTAGTTGTACGAGACATGATTGATTTGACAGATCGGCGGATGGAGTTGTCGAGGGTGCCTCGTCGACTTAGGTCCTCCACTCTGCTGAACCACCCAGCAACCGCCATTATAAAAAGGCTGACCGAATTTCCGCTCTCTTCCCATACAGAAAAATCCGGAGAATTTTTCGGACTTGATTGTTTTACGTTCGAAAGAACTTCGGGAGTGAATATAAGCGGGTCGGACGGGACCAGAAAGGGTCTCGTTTTTTCGTTCTGAAATACGGGGCACGCCAAACATAACGACTTTTTGAAGCTGTGGCCCTAATCGTGAGCGACCCGATACGAAGTTCCACAGAAGACACCTATTGCCGTAAATCTAAAGATTTTATTCCTCCCCGAAGTTATGGCCCATATCGAATCGGAGTCGTGTCGTGTTTTCTAGTGCAAATTATCAAATAGTCCACCGGCTATAAAGGTGAAAGAGAGGGGGCTCGCTCGGAATAGGTTATGGGCTCACCAAATTAAAGAGTTTGAGAAAGGAAAAAAACCGGTCTCATGAAGCTCCGGACGTTCCCGAAACTTTTTCATGTGGGTCGTTCTAATTTAAGCGGAATTGATTTTTATAAAAAGTTCCGGTCATGCAGTATGACGGTGTGAGTGCATTTTCTGTGTAACCGTTTGACCATCTCTTCAGACAATGAATTTTGACGAAATCCGGATAATCTGGATGATGCAGCGAGATAGTAGGGCAACTTCCAGTCTTACATTCCTAGAACCTCTAGGAGCACGTCACATGAGGAGAACCCAAATATTACATTCTACTGCGCATCCTAGATTACACTGAATGTTAACCACTTAACTGCTTAAACCGTTTAATTTATCATCCCAAAGTATACCTAATTTTAATTTTACATTTAACCACCATTAAATATACACCTTTTCTAAATTGAATTTTCTGAAGTCCCAAACTTGTAGAAGTTGTAATTAAAAGATGAAGCTTTTTACAAGTGTATAAAAATAATGACTCGTGATGTCGAAATTTTAGCCTTAATTGGACACAAACTTAAATAAGTGGGGAAATTCAAGATTTTGTTTGAGTTTCCTGACCTAAAAGACATAAAACAAGTTTTAAAAAATATTGGAAGAATTCCAGAATTTTATTGGGGTTGGGAAGAGTGAGTAAGACGGAGTGTGGCGTATTCGACTGTACAGTCTCATGAAGAATATCATAAGATATTCTAGTAGGTAAATATTGAAAAAAAAGTATTCTCAAGGCACATAGGAACAAATAACGACTAGTCAACGACTATTCTAAACAATGAAGTAACATCATGCCCTCTTCGAATTCCAACTCGAATTAAATATTACTCTTAAAACTCCTCTTTATATCAAAACATATTTAACTCGAAATTACACGAATCACTTTGAATGGAACGAAATATGACGTAAACAAGTGTGACATAAAGGTCACAATGCCTTTTATATGCCTCTACGCCCTCGAGAAATGGACGCATGTCTATATAAACACCAACATTTACTCGGTATAATTCTCAATGGAGAAATATGATCGAAATGTTTTGAAAATGAAATCGAATTGACCAAATATTTAAGTTACAACCGCGGGGAAATATACAAAACACGTTTTCCGAACAAAAGCTTCTGACTAAATGATGAAGTTATCCTCTAGAGGTAAGACGAGTCGGAAATCAAAATGTAAACATGACACACAAGAACAAAGTTTACCTGGATCATGTGTGACTTATGGGTATGTCAAGGTATGACTGTACGCATAATGTTGATCTTATTAGGGATCGTGGATCAAAATTTGCACGACATTTTTCGTTAGAGCTAGGGAAAATGCGAGTATGATATATTATTTGTCCGGTTACTCCCTTTTTTGTAACCTAATTAAAAACAATGTTCATTATATTTGAATCGTCACAAACCGTTTAACCTATTTCAAGCCAAGGGTAGAAATAACTGAATAATGAGGAGAAGCATCATTTGCTCTCCAATCGAGAGCAAAAATACTCAATATTTTATTAATTTTACTTTTTAATTATATTTGAGATACCTCAGTTTTTCAAATCGATATGATTTTTCCAGTTCATTGTTTCTGGTAAAATGTAAAAGTCTATTTATGGACCGGAATCTGTTTCAACTCATGGCCCAGAACCTCGCCTCACTCGTCCAGAATCGAATTTGAGCCACCATACTCATGCCTTCAGCCAAAAGGCCTCCTTTTCAAAAAATTTCCAAAATCGCATTGAGCTCCCGAACGAGTTTAGGAACAGCATGAAATAGAAGAAATTCTTCTGCAAAGATTTTCCGCTATTTTCAAAATTTAAAAAAAATAAATAAATTGACGATGCGAAAACGCATCAGTGGCCGGAAATGGGTTAATGTAACTATTTGTCAAGTTGATCTATTGGACCCGATTCTGTACTTTTAAAACAGTAGTGAAGTACTAATCAATGAATTTGTGCATTTGAAAACAACTTTGTGAGAGAATTTGATGTAATAAGATTGAAAATATTGTTCATTATACCTTCATGAGAGAATTTGATAAAGTTTGATTGCGACTATTAGATATTGTAATAATTAATGAATTTGAATATAACTTCATGAGAGAACTTGATGAAATTATATGGAAAATATCAAATACTGGACACCATTAGATGCATCGATTATAGGAAATCGGAACCATTTTTGAATGACATACAGAAGAGACGCTTATGACTTAAGTAGTTTTTGATGCTAGTTGAAGAAATGTAATAGTGAATTCAAATCATCGAAGACAATAGTGTATTCAAGCCAACGTGAGCCACCCAACGTGCCAGTTTTTTAACTCCACAAATGACCCTAAGATGGAAATACTTTACGGACGTGCCTCTTTAGAACACAGGTGCAGTTATTTCCTAATATTGATGTTCTGTGATAATTTAATTAACTTTTTAATGGGAAGGAGGGAGGCGCTATCTCATTATCTGAGGCAGCCCATTGTCGCCTCACAAAGAATGTAAAGTAGAATGCTCAGAGGAAAACAAATAAAGTAGGAATTTAACGTCCGCGTAGCATCGATTGGAAAAGAGGAAAGGCATCCGTAACATGGTATTGGAGATAAGATAAAATATAATAATGGAATCGTTGCGGAGGGCGAAGTGGAAGTGGAGGAAGATAAGAGGAAAGACGAAGAGGAGGATTCTTGCGGGAGAAGAAGAAGAATGCATTCGGGAGAGACGCGGGTGGTCCTGGGACAATCGCCCGCGAGTACAAGGAGTTCCGAAATGCGTCGGGTTCGTTCGTCGTTCCCAGGGCCGAAAGGTAAACTTGCTACACGATTAGGGAAAAAAGAGAGGGGAAGGTACCTGAGATAACTCCCACTACACGATTAGAGATCGTGACTCGAGGCTCTAATTAAGCCGTACGATGTCAACCGAGAGATCGCGGAGATACTCGAAGGGGGTTTCAGTGGAGGTAGAAATCGTAACGCGAATAAAATCAAGCTGTTAACGACGATCTCGATGTCGTTACATCAAAACTGGTAATTGGGCGGCAGGTTATCAATATCGAAAATTATCAAAACCATCAACTAAATTCTCAAGAACCATTAACTTTCCTGAAATGTTGGCATACTCTGGTTGAAGTGGCTGGCATTCTGTGCTAGAGATATCCCGTACTCGGTGAGACTGAACACACAAGCTGTAATTCCTGCTCCTCGAATAAATTTAGAATCCTCAAAGAGAACGATTTCATACAAAATCCCTGTAGTATTGAGAAATGTCCCAATAGTACTTAGATGCCCTTCTAACTATACGAGAGAAAAATACAAGAAGTGTATATTTACTTGGCTGATAGAGACTGGTCATGTCCAATGTTCCTCTTATCTGACAAGTATTTATCATGTACCATAGTGAGTGTTAAGTAGCGCAATATATCAATATATCGATAACAAACGTATACCACAAAATTTGTGGTATACGTTTGTTATCGATATATTGATATATTGCGCTACTTAAAGATTTTACGCTTATATTTAATATAAGTGTAAAATCTTTAAAACTTAACAAATACTTTATAAAAGCATAACAGTCCTATAACGATTAATTATACCAAATTTTTACAAATTATTATTAATTTATGAAACATGTAGATATGTATATAATTACTCAATATTGTGAGTTTCTAGTATACGACGATGAATTGTAGGTGCGATCGAAATGACATTCCCCATCCGCAACACAAAGCAGTTTGCTTTAGAGTGGATGGGTAATTTCCTAAATTTTACATGTTTACTTATTATTGCCTGTTATTGGAAATAAATTATTATTGAATTGAATTGAATTGAACGTAACTCAATAAAAATTCGACTCAAAAGTTCTTGTTTTGTTCAATGGAGTTTGATGTTGTGCTTTTTTGGACTTAGATATTATGTCTTTTAGCTTGGGGTCTGTTAAAAAAAAGTGAAACATTTTTTCAGGCCGAAAACTGTACTGCGAGACCGACCAGCAAAAACTGTTCTGCCTGGTCACTCGATCATGGTTGAAAGATACACCTGTAAACTACCAAAACCCCCTCTTCCACGAAATGGGGGTAAAAAATATAAAAAAATAGTTTGAGTATGTAAAGTAAAAAAAAAAGTTGTTAACTTAATAATGAAACAGATAGTATTGAAAAGGTACCTACCTACCTATTCAGCTACTTCGAATAATATTCATTGATTACGTTTTTCTATTCATTACATACCTAAACTTGTTGTTGTCAAAAATACCTTTAAATGTATTTCTCTTGTTTTTGATTGGTACCCATGTATTATACATTTAGACTACTTTTTCACCAATCATGAAGGTGCTCTTGTAGATAGCTGGAATATTTTCAAGAGTACAAAGTCTGTAATACATTTTTGTATAACCGTATTCTCTGGTTTTCTCTTCATCATGGTTGTTAGGTACATACGTTTTAGACGAAGGGTGTCCCATGGGGTGTCCCTTATTTTTCGACTTAGTTTTTGGTTTATTATTTTCAATAGAATCAACCAAGAAAAAAATTTAACGCCCTCTCAAAATTTGTCGGTTTACGTTTTCTACGTGGTAGGTACGTAGAATCCAAAAATCGAATAAAAATTTGGCCGTCCGCCGCACTTACCTCAGTTCCCATGGACCGATTTTGATGAAATTTGAAAAACGGGCTCCATTTGGGGTCTAGTTGTGCCCCGAAGCTTTTGGTTGATGTCAGTCATTGCTAAGGGTTGAAAAATAGCGTTGAAATTTTGAAAATGCCCTAACCCAAAAAATCTTGATATTAAAGTATTGTTTTTCCATAAATTTAAGATTTTTAAGATTTCTAATTCAAGAATCTTAGTAATTCGTATTTTGAGATAGTATTGCATTTTTAGAGACCACGCGGAGGTCGTAGAGACAAACCGGCTCCCTACGAGAAAGGGATGGACTTACGATAAATCAGAAATACGAGTGTGAATTGCAAAAGAGGTCTACTTAATCCCCGTTATTGTTTTATCTGGCCAAAATGCGATCTCTGTAGGTACGTGGCAGGTAGGTAGTATCTATGGTTGGTAGGTGGTAACAATGGCAAAGCCGAGTTCTTTGCAGACGAGTGATCTATATAGAAAAATAATAAACATTTGTGTAATAATTTGCAGCATTTTATTCAACGCATACCTTCAGAAACTTTTCTTCGTGGCCCACAACACACACCAGAATTGTTCATGGTAGAAAACGTTAACCCGTGCCAAATTCCTATGAAAGTTATAGTAATGGTGGAAGTAGTAGTAGTTGGTGTGGAAAACACCTTGATTAATCACCTGAATTGAGGAGATTGGGATGTGTTTAACGTATAACACGATAATCATTTCACAACTCGTGTTCTCTCTCCTTCAATCACAGAGTAATTTACCTATCTGTTGAGGGGTTGCGACGCCTGCGATCGGGTGCAAACCTGCTCTGACCAAATGGATGTTCTCACCCAGTGTAGTGTCGTCTAGTTTCGGTACGTGTTCAGAATTGTCACAAGTACGGACATTAGGTGCAATGGAAATGGTTACAAATTATCCGTAATTCTCAATAGAAAATGCTAACTTTTGTTTCTTCTCTTTCCTTCCGAAACCGCCACTGGAAACTATAATTTAGGCGTTTCCAGCGTCATACCCCATATCATGGCAAGCTCAAAGTCAAGCACGGGTTAACGATGTCCTACCAGGAAGAAATTTCATGTGGGAGTCATTTTGGCTCATGTAGAAAGGATTCAGCGGTATGCGTTGAAAAATTAGGGAATTGTTTTTTTTTTGGTAAGATAAGGGACACCCTAGTGTCCCAGATCTAATGATCCAAACTTCAGAGATTTAATTTGTTGTTATTCTAAATCCATTCTGGACTCCTCAATCACAGTTGATTTGGGCCCTCATTATTTATACGTCCCAAATCCATAAGTGATTATTTCCCGGTATTCTTAAACACGGTAGTCGATTCCGCTTGTATTTGCAACGCAATCTTGCTTTGTTCTCAAACGAGCTGACCTCAGATGAGATAGATTTCCTAATGGCTCGTCTCAAGTTCGTTTGCTTCGCCTTGTGGTAACAAGTACCACCCAGTTTTCCCAGCACCGGATTTTGCATTGTGATTGAGACTCGATACTCCGCTCCGCGATTTTTTCCTCTCGATTCTAGCTACGCGATCGCAAGCGGTCGTTCTTGGAAAAAAAAGTCGGACTTTGCCGGCATCTTCGTTCGACGCCGTTAGAGCGGCGGGTTTCGAGGCATTTTTCCGCACGTGAGAGAAATAACTGTCAGTCTCTTTGGCTGACACAATGGAAACTCTTTTGATCTTGTTTTGCTTTCGCCGACCGACGACTTTTCATTCTCTCGCGAATGTATTCGGGAATAAGGATTTCTGATAGGAAACCAACCAACCCTGTCAGTCATGTTTCGTTAACTTCTGGATTGTGCGAGAACGGTTTTTCCCCGTCTGAGCTCGGTTGACATTCCCCTGAGTTATGAAAGATTTGTTACAAAGCCAACCTGAATATGTATTATTCAACAAAAATGTTATAAATTATGGGTAATGTTTTAAAAAATACAAGAAACTGGTTGTTCCTATTATCTACTAGAGATACGTCCTGTAGATGCGAGATACCGAAAGAGACAAATACGACTAGTTAGGTAAAATGTGGAATTTTTATCTGTATAATATACAGACTAGGAAGGTAGACTAGGAAGCAAAATGGTCAAGAATGATATTATCATTCTTGACCATTTTGCTTCCGAGTCTACCAAGGTAGCGGAAGCATTGTTTTCAATTTTAAACGGTGAAACAAAATGTTTTCCAAAATCAAAATTTCCACTCCCGTTTTGCGTTTTAGACCTTCTTGATCAATTTTGGTTCCGTGTCTGTCTGTCATGAAATTCTTGTAGCCGGCAAAACAATTTAAAGTTAAAGTCTGATTTCGATGAAATGTTCAAGGGTTGTGCGGGCTGGCGTGTCGACGGTTCCCCAAGAGAATCATCGCCCCCGTACTGATAGTAGCCACTGCGTATGCGCAAACATGAATTCCTGTAACAGCTATAATTTCTACATTTTCGATCTGAAATCGATGATATTTTCAGAGATTATGGTCAACTATTAGGATAGTGCAAGATACTTAGAGATTGATGATTTGATATGAGCAAAGATGCTTCGGATTTGGATACGAGGAAGCTATGTGCCACACCCACATGGCGGACTTTTTTGGTTTATTATTCTCATAACGAACTTTTGGAATCGACCAAGAAAAAAAGATACATAAAAATACACTTTTCTTAGTACCATGAACCGATTTTGATGAAATTTGGTAATGTCGGCTCCATTTGGGATCTAGGTGCCCCGAAGCTTTTGGTTGATGCAGGTCCTTTCTAAGGGTTGGAAAATAAGGGCTGAAATGTTCAATAGTGCCCTACCTCGAAAACTCTCGAAATGAAGGTATTGTTTTTTACCAATTGGAAATAGTAGAGGAAGCTGCTGTACCTGGGGACGGTTGTACCTACGGCGCTAGGAATGTCATGGTGGCCATGACGAGGGTGGGGGGGGTGGGTTGAATATGAATGTTTTGACCTATCTATCAAGGATCTCCAACAAACTGTCCAGTTCGGGTCTCATGATGCTAAAACTGTCATGGTATTTATATTAACCGAATTACGTTAGATGAAACTGTTTTGTGCAGATGAAAGGTTAATAAAAGTTCATGTTTTATCACTAATTGGCAAAGTTGATCTTTCTACTCTTAAAAAATGCTGAACTTAATTGAAATAAATGAGATATTTCAAGAAAAACATGTTTTCTTAAGAGCTGAGACCTTTTATTAGCCTTGTCCGTAGGTACAAATACCTACTCCTATCCGTAGGTTGGTTGAGACTTTGTGCCTAAAGGCAAAAAAAAATTTTTTTTGGAAAGATTTTTTTTCGAACAGAAAACATTTTAGTACAAGGATGACAAAATTCCCTGGCTTGTAGGAGTTGTTGTTGAAGGTCACTGACACTTTACATACAAATAACTGGAACTTAGGCCTCGAAAAAATTCAAATGTAAATTTTTTACATAGGTAAAGCAGCCTCCTCTATTGAATTTTTTGAATTTTTAGAGACCACCTCATGCTCTGTAGGACAAGCCATTTGCTCCGTACAATAAATTAAGGGTCGGATTTATGATAAGTTAGAAACACGATTATGAATCTCAAAAGACGCCTAAATTAGGCGTCTTTTGAGATTCATAATTGTGTTTCTAACTTATCATACATCCGACCCTTAATTTATTGTACGGAGATTAAATCTCCGTTGATATTTTATCTGTCCAATATGCGATCCTTAGCAACCTTTAATCAAATTTTTTTTTTAATGTTTAGGGCATCGTCAACTCCTGTTTTTTGATCCGAGAGTGAAGCGTTTATTCATTTCAAATAAACTCGATTGTGAAGTAGGTACGTGGTAGGTAGGTGGTATCTACGGTCGGTAAATGGTGACAATGGCAAAGCCGTATTCATTGCAGACGGGTGATCTATATAGAAAATTAATAAACCTTAGTGTTATAATTTGCAGCGTTCTTTGCTTCATGTTGAGAAGGTCTTTAGCGCTACAAATACAAATTGGTGTTCTCTTCTTGCATGAACTTCAACAACTCACCGTTTGATGTTTTCCTCTGTGCTTCCTATTTCGCGATTTAGTTTAATTTCCCTTACATACCTGGCAGTGTTAAACTAAAAACTCGATGCACCAGAGCAATTTGAATTTTAACCATCGTAACTTGAGGACTTCCCAGTGAAAATTCAATTGAAATAACAATAATTATTGTCGAAAAATGAAGACAAAATACTGACTATTCCTATTTGTTCCGACTGCTAAATGTGCTTGTTGTACATAGAATTATACAAATTTTGTAGTTCTCCTTTTACTGAATGCTTGGTTAGCCTATCACTTGAAGAGAAGAAAATTTTTCCGACACAGTTAATTCTATCGGTTAAAATAAATGAATAGTCTCAATTCTGTTCATATAAAAGAGCATTTTTCTGCATCAGACGAAAAAAACCTATGGGTATCCTATTTTTTGATGAACACAAAGGAGTGACTAGGTTCTAGGTTTATTGAAAACGCATGAGCGATGGCGGGCGAGATAGTGAAGGCTTACAGCTGCTGAATATTCACAGATTCGCGTGTATCTAAAAACGGTTTCCGACGCGGGGAAATGGAACATCTGCATTGTTGATATTCGCTCGGTCTAATCTACTTCATGGATCGAGATCGCGAAAACACAAAAATGGAATGAAAAAGTGAAGCCTGCAGCCGCATCTGGCCGATGAAGGATCATGTTTGGATCACTCTCCTGCCCATCTGCTGACAACATCTCGCCCGTTAGCAAGAATGTATTTTAAGATTAATTTTTTCAAAGAAATTATACTTGGGGGAAATATTTTACGTAAGCACATAATATGCTGTGTAGCGGCCTGATAATTTCTGAATTCATCTGCTTTTATCACAAGACTAGGAGGTATAAAACGGAAGTTGTTAGTCATTATTAGTCTCTCGCAAATATTATAAACTTAATAGGGTTGCGAATCTTTAAGAGCACTTTTTGTTCTTTATTATCGAAAGTAGGGGAGCTATGGCAGCAGATCGAACAGCTTGAGTCCTCCAAAATCTAAATTTGCATCTGGCATTTTAGAATTTTTTGAACGATTTTGATTCTGTATCTGTCCGAGGGAAAACCAGCTTTTGGGGAAAATTATGCAAAATATTGAACGGTTTTATTGGAAATCTCAGGAAACATTCTCCCAATTATTCAAAATCACTCATATTAGGCTGGTATTTTTTGAGGGGTCACAGTTCAAAACGATTGATTACAATTTTCATTATATTTCTATCTGTAGGAGGCATACCGTCTGGAGAAGAGCTGAAAAAGGTAGGATTCCATGCTCCGAGCAGAATTATTGCTAACATTAGTATATTAATTATTACTAACATTATTAACAGAATTACTACATGCAGATTTTAGTGAAAACATTTGTGCAGTACGTACATTATCAATCCTCAAATGGTCCCATATAAATTTCATCCAGGTCAAGCCCAAACTTGAGTTTCTTAAAACATCGATTTCCCGTGATTTATCTGAGGGATTTCTCTACCATTAGGAGAGAAGTTAGAAATGATATTCAAACTAGTTGCTAATGAATTTCACAACAATCCAATCAGGGGGATTTTGGACAGAGTAGGGGGATTGTAAGAAATTTTTTTAAAATACGAAAATCTTATGAAAATTGAAAATAATTTTAATTGTTGTCTAAATGTATAAACCCATCAACTTGATTTTGAAGCTCTTGTTTCTTATCATTGAATATAAAAGATATCAAATAATTCGATATGTCCACGAACTTTATAAGTCATTCTGTCTCGATGAAGCTATAATACCAAACCACTTGGCAGATGATTCTTCTATCATGGAGGCACAACAATATGCCACATACGTTAGTCAGTAAATTTTATGACTCAATATTAATTTGATATTTATCTATCAATTATCTATTAGGTAATTTATTTGATATAATAAATCCACGAAATCTGAAGAAAACATAATTAGGTATTTT